>JAQGAO010005776.1:0-13157 GCA_034697705.1 Ommatoiulus sabulosus
AAATGGGCTCGTCCCCCCTACCATATGGCATTTAGTTGCTGACTGTAGGGTACTGAGTTGAATTGAATTGAATTGAACTATCAGAAACTCAATCATTGATTTCAATTAGTTTTGGTCGAAATTAAGACATCAACGAATGTAGACATGTTTACAGCGCATAAAATTGTGCTTAAAGGAACTTTGTCACGTTGAGTATCCCACGTTTTGTCAATTTGAGCCATGAGTGACAAAGTAGTCCTACTTTGTGCTACTTTTAAGGGCAGCTATCAGAGCTAGGTTTATGAAGAGGTTTTTGGTTATACATGTACGAATAACAACGCGTTGCAGAAATCTTCGATGATTAATTAAATAATGAGGGCTTGGGGTCGCGTCCATTTATTTTTATTTTATTTGCAAATGAACAACTTTTATAAGCCCAGCGCCATCTTTGGCGCGTTCTTTGCAACGGCATCACCGCAATGCAGGTGCGCATTTATTCGATGCATAATTTATTACCAACGTTCAGATTTTATGTTCCGCGCATAACAGAATACTATTTCGTCGGTTTACTTTCCCATCCACTCAAAAAACCTGCATTTTTATGTCAATCCACGATAAGAAAAGTTGATAGTGATATCCACCGGATATGAAATTCGCGCTAAACCCCCGCCTCTCTCCACGCGCCGAATAAACGTGACGAGGCAGTTTATTAGCATTTGCCACCAGGGGGCTTGTAATACGAGGCTATCAAATTGAACCCCTGGCATCAACCCCTTGAGTCGGATGGTTTTACAAATTTGATGTTTGCATTTGAATTCAATTACTTCGTACCTGAAGCGCGATGCGTTGAAATAAGTTGGCCATTAACGGTCCGACTTCAGTGCGGGGAATCGTAAAACGCCTTTGAATGGATCGAGTTAACCTAATTGAATCATTTAAACACTAAATCATGCGTCATTTATCGGCATCGTTTTTAGTACTTCGTTTTTTAAAACTGCATGCGCCATTTGCCAAGGCTGAGATCATTCCAATGGATGCAGTTTGGTTAACAACCTCCGTCATGCAAATGTAAACAATCTGGTGAATAACCCCCAAAATGAATTTATTTGCTGTGTGTTTATACGCGAGCATATGCTTGACCCCGTGACCCTCTACTTCCAAAGGGTATTCTGCAAACCTTAACCTTACTATCTATCGCGCTGTCATCTCTGTTTCTGCGACTGTTCTATGCCGACCTTAACGACATAATTCTGAACGCTTTTTTTTCGCACGCGTGTGTGCATGTTTCAGTTTTTCACATGAATTTTAGACCATGGCCTCATTTCGTGTAAAAGATGTTAAATGAGTGAAATAACTGCGAAAATGATTTATTTAGTCACGAACAGTGTAGTACGTGTTTTTTTTACACGCAGTTCCATGTTTGCCGGTGGCCCGGTCATTTCATAAATTCGCTTTTTTATGTTAGCTATAGTGATAAATTTTGAGCAAGGCTCAATTTAGTTTACTAGCCGATTAAAACCGAGTTTATCCAGTGATTTTTTTCCCGCTGCAACCCTTGAAAGACTTTGGTTTTAATTTTATGCCAGAAATCGAAGCAGGGATGTTCCAGTGACATGCAGAAAGCATTCACAAAGCCTAATAGGCCTTCGACGAATTGAACTCCAAACCTTTACTATAAAAATAATGACAATTGTATTGAAATGCATAATACTTAGGGAATTAAATTTCTATCAAAAGTTGCTGACATCAAACTGCTAAACAATGCTTAATGTGAGGCCATTGTGCGCGCTTAAGCAAATTCTCTTTCCATTTGCTCCGTACAAATTGCACCTTGCATCTTGCTCCTGTAATTCAGTTTTACTGGTATTGCGTGCCTCAATAAACGAAAATCTGGACAGAAGTTGCCCAAACTACAGTATGCCGCGGCCATGAGTTTAATTCCATCGACATGCCGCACTTAGAAGCTTTTGCTTCGGTGACGCGAGTTAAAGCTATACATGTAGTGCTACATGTAAACTTGAGCAAAAATGTCGAAATAAAGCGAAGCTGGTCAACCGTCGTAATTTTTACTTACGACGTGCCTCCTAGCTCGCAATGCTAAAATGGGGGTGAACTTATTGCACACTCTATTGCATTTGCATTTTAATATACAGTACTTTGTTTAATCAAAAAAAAAAGCTCAACCAGCTCCGGGTGCAAAAAAAATGTACAAGCAGAGGTCAGCGTCAAGCGAGGCGAGGGTAGGTTCACTCAAGGTCGGCACACCTGCTCCTCCAGGAATATATGGTGCATTTCCTTCCTGTTGGAGGCATTGCTTGAATGCATTTCCATTTTTGACAGAAATTATTCACGAAATGCAGTAATTCGTGTTGCGGCGCGACGTCTTCCCTGGAAAAAGCCCCTCTTTTGTTTAACAAATTTCTGCTAAAAGTGCTGACACAGCAGAGGTAATTTTCCACGCCAAGATGGCTGGAGGGGCGCCCGGGAAACCGATATTCGGAGGAATGTGTCCTCTCTCCCAATCGTTGAAATTGATTAAAAAATTGTAATGCCGACCTTTTGTCTTATTGTTGCAGACCCTGCCGTAGGCACCCCCCATTTTTAGTTGCGTGCTAAAGCATTTCCGAGAGAGGGAGCTCGCGGGGCCTTATTCAAATTCCTTAGCCGCCATGGCGGGGTGGTTTTCTCGAGTTGCTGCAACAAAACTGTGGGGTAAGGAAAACCTTGTTTCTTGTTATTATTCATTCTCTGTCTTCCAAGAAGCGCATAAAAACGAGGGAAAAAATGGCGGCTCGAGACCTTCTCGTAATTGGCACGCTCACTTTCCGTACCCTGTTATTAGCCCAGTGGGATATGCGGCGACAGTTCGGTTCGAATTTTCAGCCGAATTTTCGCGAATTCTCTCCCCGTTTGCCATCTATCAATGCTGTGCATTTGTGATTCCCTGGCAATTAGACTGCCATGTAAATTGCCGTGCTGAAGCCCAGCCTGACCCTTCTTCTGGTGTGCGGATGAAGTGTGCCACCTAGCGGGGGCCCGAGACGTGTTCAAGTGAAATTTCACCTTGGTCGAGAACTTTGGCAAGATGGATTCTTCAACAAGTTAAAAATACGTACCCATCTTGCGATGACTGAAAGAATAGAATTTAATCCAATTGATTGTAAGAGCAGTCTTTCCTTTAGTGCATGATGATGCTCAGAAGTTTCAAAGCCATTATGCTTACTCCAGCGCCATCTATTTCGCCTGGAACTGTAGATGGGGCTATGATTTGTAACTGTTACCAATTACGAAAACATTGGAAGCATTGTTTCTGTGGATTAATCTGAGCAATTAAATTTCCTCGTACATGTTTTTTAATCGTAGGCCTCGGGACTTCCCATTGCCGAATCCTCATCCGCGTTGCCTCTTGTGTAGCTCCTTTGTAAAGTACTGTTTCACTCGGGATTAGCCAGCCTGACTTAATAGATCGACTTTTGACAAAGCTTTCAGAAATTAATGCAGATCAAGCACTGCATTGATTCGATAATGACTGTGCACAATGCATGCTCGGGATCATCACTCTTGACTGCATTTGATTTCAAGCGTAATCCATCCCTTTTCCCCAGAACTTGTTAACGCAAACTGAGCATAGATGAACGAGAAACGACATCACATTGTCGCCAACAACAATGGTGTTTGGCAAATAAGATGATTGGGAGGAGGACTACATGTATTTACTGCCTAACGGTTATTTCCTGTCTTTTGCGGGACATAGCCGCACTTTGAACAAAAAAAAATGCCATATGCACCATGCAGTATATGTGAATTTCGCCTGGATTTGTTTATTGAACTTCCAAGTTTGAAAGTCTAAGAAGACAGCGAGTATCATCCATGAACATGTTGTAACAGTGTTAAATAAAGTCTGACGATGACGTGATCACTCTTTTTTAATCCTGTTTACGAAATTGTTAGTGCTTTTATCCCCAGCCATGTTCGAAAAAAAATATTTCCCATTCAATCTTCGTTCAAATTACTCCTCATGAAATTATATACATGTATACTGTAGGTACATTTATTGCTAGAAAATTATACCATTCTTCGTATTGTTGACGCTTCCGGTCGCTCTTTATTTTTACGAACCCTTCCAGGTATTCACTATACTATAATTGCATTCAAGCCCGAATCTTTCAATTAAACGTTGGTTTCTTCACGTTTCTTCTAAACTGTGTAGATTAAAAGCGTGTGTATCATTTTGCAAATGTCCCGGTTGGATCGTGCAATGACATATTACAATTATGCAAGTTATTTAGTAAATATGTATTTCAAAATATATTCAGGTAATTTTTTTTTCGATTTCCGATGTTTTGTTTGTTCTTGATAACATCGTCCAATGATTTCATAATCTTGAAGTTCAAAATCAAAAGAAAGTTTTATATTATGGCGTATTTTATATACATATGCAAGTTGTTTGAAACAGTTTAGTTGAGAAGTGTTTACATAAACCAGGCATTTCGCGAAATAGTAATTGTCTCAATCGAAAATAGCTTTGTTTAATTTACTGATACGTTAATGAAATTTGCTACCCCAGTTTTTGGGGAACATTCTTGAGTTCCCCTAATGATAATAATTTAACAAATTATGTAGATGTTATTTTGTTAAAAATGTAGCAGTTAGGAAATTTGAGGGGAACTCAAGAATGTTGTTCCACGCCAGCAGTTGTGGCAGTAGAAAAGTGGTAGCCAATAGGAATGCCGGATTTTGTGTGAATTGAATGCAAAAGCACCTACAGGCATTCTTATTGGTTTCCAAATACATGTATAGCTACTGCCACAACTGCTGGTGTGGAACTACATTTTTGAGTTCCCAGTGTACCTGTGGTGTTAAACTTCTGCTACCTCCTGATAGTAGCACAGAAGTCCCAAACTGTAGCCTACA
Organism: Ommatoiulus sabulosus; assembly: GCA_034697705.1. Lineage (NCBI taxonomy): Eukaryota > Metazoa > Arthropoda > Diplopoda > Julida > Julidae > Ommatoiulus > Ommatoiulus sabulosus. The sequence continues at coordinate 4,894 of JAQGAO010005776.1, forward strand.
GAGCGCCAAGTTCTACAGAACCTTCTTAATTATCCTCTTTGGTGCAATGATAGTTAATTGCGCTACTCGTATCGAGCATTCGCCGCTTGCTTCGCTAATCAGGTTACAGAAATTTATATTTCAATCCTTGTTAGGGGAAAGGTTGTCCGGTCTCTTAATTGCACTTCTACAGGTGGTTTAGGACTAGTTTTCCTGACAAGATGCTTGCATAATTTCCCAACCCACACTATCTCTCTCCCCTGACGACCAAAAAAATACTGTGCAAAAAAAAAACAATATAAAAAATGAAACAAAAAACCGCTCATTTAAATACTTGATATTTTTTTTCTGCGATATAAAATATGGCTTAACAAAGCTGGTGTATAAATTGAGTTTATCGCCATTCACATTTCGAAACGAAAAAATTTCCGAGCCTGCGAATGAAACGGAATGTTGCGGTGACGCTCTCCCCTCGGGTGGATAAATATATACCCACCATGCTTCATTAGCTATTCCTCACGTCGTATTATAATACCCACATTTTTGATTTTTTGTTGGTAAGTGTACTCTTGATAAACTCTCCACTATGCGCAACGTCGAGGAAACATCGTGGAATTTGAATGCTCGTCACGTGGCGTTCTGAGGCCGTTTTTACAGAACACGACAGCTTGGGTTGACCTGGACTCGGACGGTTGTTGACGTGGTGGGTAGTTTTTCAGAAACCGATTGGCCACCGAAACAGTATTACGTGAATTAGAATAATTTTTAATTGTGGAAATGATGATGTTACTCCAAAAAGTAAACAGCTGTTGTGCAAAAAAGTTTGAGCTATATACAGTACATGTATTTGCCAAACGTAGGCCTATACTGTATGTAATTCAGAGGTTATACTCGTAAAGGTTTAAATCTTACTCGGGGGATTAGTAGTTAAATGCATTACCTTGTTTTCTAGTTGCATTCATATTACCATTTGGTAAAATAATTAGACTTCACATTTTTAGTGTGAATTTAACTGTAAAAAGGTCTTTTGTTTCAAATACAATAATAATCGTTGCTTTATAGAATTCTTGCTTTTCGACAAAGTTTTTAATTTGTTTCCAGCCATCTTGCGCTCAGTTCATTTATAAAAAAACCTGGATAACGTAGAGGTGATTACGATAACCGAAATGCGTTTCTCCATAAAATGAAGGAAATAGTTGTTATGGACTTTTTTTTTCTCGAAGAAACTTCTTCAAATTGAGTTAATTTGCTATTTCACTTCTATGCAAGTTCAAGTGAGCAATCTGAAATTCAAAAATCATGCTATTCATGACATCGTACCGATCGTATTTGAGTGACGCAATCGTTGCTTCAAATTGGCCATGGAATTACTAGATTGTGAAAAGACTCGCTATACATCTCATCGGTTTTCTTTAAATAACTGAAATAACAGATCGTTTAAACAATCTGATGAGATTCGATATACTGTAGAGTTAACACTAGTTTAACTTAGCGCCGTAGTAAGCAAGTCCCCTGCTGTGTACCTTTTTGATATCATGGACACAGCATTTCTCAAGTGTTGAGGTTAGCCATTGCAACCCTTTATTACGGGTGAACCATAATTATATTGAAGTGTCGTTATTTTTAAGTGTTGCATCAACAGTAATTACCAAAGAAGACTACGTGTATTGCTGAAGCTCACCTAAACTGGGCCTGGTCAGCAGGCACGAGTTTTAATAGACTCTTGATGGCAGAAGGGTGGTCATTATTTCCAAGACTGTATAATATCAGCGACCTTCGAATATTTTTAAAAATGGAAAATTCATGTTGACCCATTTAAAGTGTAAAAACACAATGATTTTTAAACATTTACAGTTATTTTCATTAACTTATAAATATAAAGTTTTGGAATTATCATCACTATATTGGGACGACTTAGCATGATTTTAAGTTGACAGGTTTGTTAACTTGTAGCAGTCTTTTAATCCCAAAAAAAATTCATCGGAAACAATGCAGTGGTGATGTTAATCTTCAGGCCGTGCGGTAGCATTCAAAACATTTGTACAAAACTTGATGTTTTTTTTTCAGAAACATTGATTTGTCATTATCTGTCTTTAGCGGCACTTCCGTATATTTGTCTGTAAGTGCAGTGTTATTCATGAACCAATGGGATTGTCGGCGTTCGTTCTCGTCCTGTGGTGCCAGCGCCACCGTTGGCATTCTACAGAATCGTCTATTTCCGCCTTGTTTCAGTGTCTTTTTTGCCTCCCCTGCCTTGTGCCTACCAATGACACGGCTCGGGGGTGCTCTTTTTTTATCTCCCGTGCCCAGGACCCTTGGCCTCGGGTGGGGAAAAACAGCCGGATTCCTGGGTGAGGAACGCGCGGGGTGAGGAAGGACCGGTCCATTATAGTGCGGGGGAATTTGGTGCGTGCCAAAACGTAGTTCAAGTGGGATTACAAAGGTGGGAGAGCAACCTTTGCACCCATGCTTTTGGCGCGATAAAAATACCCTCGTTAGATGCTAATGGCGACGACGGTGTAACCACCCCTGTACAGTGTTAATGATCTGATGCTATTTTTTTTATTTAGTTTTCCTAAATTGTGCCAATGCTTGTGTTAAGAAATGCTCGAGATTCTAGATGTCGTAAATTTTGGGCGGTTCTTGAAATAGCGGGATCGTAATGAACGCTATGACAAGAAATTTTGTCACGTAGGACGTACTGGCCGATATCATCGGTGAATACAGGGTGCTCTTAATCGATTTTTGCCTTCATTGCTTCATGCTCAATTCAGTACATTAAACCTTTCGGATCAAATGTGTAAAACATTTAGACGATACATGTATCCATTATGTTCTAAAAATGAAAATTATGTATTTATTACAACATGTTCCAGCACATGGGGGTACATATTGTAATTATACAAAAATGCATGGTGCGTTAGGTAACACGATGGATATTATTTGGGACGTTTAGCCATGGCGCAGGTTGTTTGGAATCAAGATGGCGACTTCATCTGGAATCATTAGTAGCTTTGTAGCAATTGATGGATGCAGGCCGTCTTTTGGATTATGACATGTACCACGGTATTTCATTTGTTTGAATTGGGAAAGACTGATACTTGATGCGCCAGGTAGCCTCTGATGCCCACTTTAAACTTTTTTTCCTTGGCCTGCAATTTTGTCTGCCATGGTAACCTGACCCGAACAGGGCGTGATATTCCCAAAGTGTTCATAATTTATACATTCTGGGCGATTTGTTTATCGATGCTACATGCATGGGTACCGTTGTTAGATGCATGCCGTCCCCACCAGCGCTACCCTACTCTGCCCTGCGCAGAATATCTTACCCCACAATTTGTACATAAATTAGCCTGCTCAATTCACACATTTGTCTCAGAATTCGAGGTGCGAGGTCAGCATCAGGGGGTGAGACCCCAAATCTTCTCGTTTGCACGAAATGAGTTTAATACCCTTGCAAGGTACTTGCATGCAGGCACCCTAAGATTTGTTCCTAGGGGTGAATTAAGGCCTATTTAAATTTGGTAAGAATTATGGGGAGGGAAAGCGCTATGTTGCGGCATAATGCTAGAATAAATTTAGGGAACATTTGAAGGTAGGTTATAGTGGAGTTGGCAGCTAAATTTCTGCAAAAAAGCCATGATACTACTGTCCGGCTATGGCCACGTCTACTTTGATTCGTTAAAGGGTATTCTCTAAGACCGTGGAAACTTCATCATCAAAAGCAATCTGCATGGTCACAACTGCTTCACATATTCTACCTGTAGTTTGACTTTGAAGTCGCCTCTCATTAGTTTATTGTAGAGGAGGTCAGCAGGAAATTGAAGTTGGTTCCCTCACCGTTTACCAATCAAATCCAGTACATTGACACCAATTGTGAACGTCTTAAGTCGATGATGAACGCGCATCGTCCGTTGTGCGCATAGCTCATTCCTGTACCAAAATACAAAATGGCATTTGATATAATGTCCATTAATTCTTATTAATGCGTGGAGAAAGTATGTTTTAAGCCACACATGTATGGAGAAAAATACTTAACGACTAGCTCATTGTCTCATTTGTGCGCAGTTCAGTTGACCGTGCCACAACGTTGTCATGGCGCTACCCCCTCTCTCCAAAAAAATCTGTGTGACGTCACGAAGTTGTTCGTTAGGCGGCGCCCTATTCAAATACCGTGGTTTTTTCACGTCAAATTATACTTGGCATTCCTCCGCGCGAATTACACAACTGCAAATTATTGTCTAACTGCAGATACCAGTTTCAACGACTTTCACGGCGATTAACCCGTTACTTAACGTTTTGAGAAATTATTTCGTGCCGAGACGCAACAAGCCGTGACTAAGAGAAGAAAAAACCGATAGATGAGAGGGTGCATGCGCTCGTTGCAACGTAGCGTAAAACGTTTCTGAAAACCCCTTTCACTACCAGGGGCGGCGTCATAAAATGACGTCAGCGGGATCTCGCGTGTGCCCGACGTCAAATGGCGGGCTATACGTGTATACATCATATTTTCGGAATTCATGTTTTGTTTATTCCTGCCAACATTTGTATGGCATAAAGGGGGTTTGAAATTTAATTAATGCCTTTGTTAATGCATTCAGTTATAGAATCAATATTTGGATATTTTATTAAGCCACTATTCCTAAATGGATTTTATTTCTAATTCATCGCAGTTTTTATTTATGCATATACTTGTACTTGTACATTTATACATGTTCATGTATACGTCAACTGTGCTTTGTATTTCACCATATTTGCGAACTAGATGAATGCCATTTAGGATCGTATAGGAAGTTAAACCGACCCAGTACCGCAAAGGTCATTATACCCATATTACGAAGTCTTTAAGGTGCAAAAAAAAAAAAAATTATCTTTTGCTATTTAAAGTTTGCGAGCATCCTATATTTGATTTTTTTTAAGTGGATTTTTGCAAATGTTTTGACAGTTTCCAGAATCAATCTCATTAACTCTTAAAATTCAAGCAAATGTCCTGTACGTTGTATTTGTCATGGATTAATATAATATGAAGATGATTGGTACTGCGGGGATATTTTATCCAGACCAAGAATGCATCCTTCATTTCAGGACTGTTGTAAATTTTTTTGTTCATTTGTGTGTGTGCTAAAATGCACGCATGATTAACAGCGTTACATCTTCAGTCTCATTTCTTGGTACACAGGATCTATTTCTGTGCTCATTAATTTGCGAGTTAATGCACTATACTGTTGAGGATGGAAGATTTAAAGAATTAAGTTTTAAAACCGCTAACACGATCCGCTGAAAGATCCTTCGAAATCATCAAACATCTTTCACATTTCCTTTAAGTACATACAGTATGCGATGAGTATACACGGATCATTCGTTCAATTATACGCCTTATCTGAATCCTGGACAGGCGATGATTTCTCTATTGGAACACAGATAGCATGAATTTGAATTCCTCAAGAAAGTTTGAAATTCGAGCGACCTGCACTCCCAATCGGACCCTCTCCTGTTGATGTTTGCAGGTGTTTAACCCCCAAAGCTTAGGCAAATATTTGGTTAATATGCAAACGCTATCTCCCAATTGAGGTCCAACGACGAAGCTATTGAACTTTTTGTGAAACTGGAAGGCAGGTGGTGATAGGTGGCGCCAATAGGCTTGCCAAGGATGGCCCAGAAAGCTAAAAATAATTTCAGTTCAGTTTTGGGGTGCATATTTATTTATTTACTTGTATTTCAATGAGAAAAAAATGAGAAATTATATTGAGCGAGTGAATTTCTCATGCGTTTTACGCTATCTCTTGCTCGGCTATAAATAGTTCACTCGCTCGTGATTGCCTTATACATTACAATTTACTTTCTAGCCTAGCGGGCCTGGGAGATTAACTTCCGGTCAACATGGTGTCAGGAAGTCGAAGATTAATTCACTGGTTTGCAATCATGCAAATGATGCAATACGCAATAAATGATAGTTTTCTTTTTCGTGAAAAGCGGCACATTTTGTCAGATCAATACGATTTAGTCAAATATTTGAATCAATTTGTGAACGTTGACAATTTAAAAAAAACAGTGATATAGACTCGAAAGAAAATGGCAGGAATTTTTTTATTTTTTTTATTTTTTTAAATGTGGTCATTTAGCATTTTTGTTCCAGCTATAGTGTGACAAAAAATGTTTTGCTTACTGGGAAATATGGTATGTCCAATTCCGATAAATTGGTGAGTGCAGGGCACTCACCGAGATGACACGTAACACGATATGACGCGTGACTTGCCCGCATCACGTCGAATCCAATGCAAACATACGGGCCATGCAGCGCTCACTGAAGTGATATTATTTCTGCGTGCGGTGACCGATATGATTGCATTGGTTTCGACTTGTTACTGACAAATCACGCGACATAATCATGTTACGTGTCATATCGATGAGCGCCCGGCCTTTAATATAGTCTGTTTGTGTCCACTCTCTCGATAAAGCCGCAACATAGCATATTATGGCGGAATTAAAGAAAGTAGACCTAATAAGGGGTTTCTTTACTGTAGTAACTGAATTACCTGTAATTACAATTCTGCGTGAAAAATTGACACGATGAAACTAGTTCAGAATCAAGTTTTTGTTCAAATTAATGTCGCCCTCGAATAATAACTGCACCTAAATTTTTAACTTCTAAACCGGCTATCGCGAATGTTTAGGGTAGCATACTTTGATTTTGACCGTTACTAACTTCATAGCCAACGAGGGTCGCTCATCCATGGAACATGTGCAAACTTGGTTATATGTATCAATCGAGGATTTTACTGATAATTTAAAAACAAGATTCGGCTATTTGTTTGCCAATGGTTGACCTAGACCACTTCCGGAAGGAGAGCGAAGTGCAAAATGTCACCGATTTGAATAAAGTGCATTTGATTAAGTGACATCGCGTTTTAACGTGTGTTGTGACAGATGTTTTTGACGCCGAATGATTTATTCGAAAATAATCCTGCTGACAGCATTATAAATACGAACGGGACGCACCCAAAATTTCCCCCGTCACTACCTACAGGTATCGCTGCTAGAGACTGTTAATATCGAGTCACCGAGTGCATCATTATTTCGATCCGTGGAGGATTGCTCCATCTACTTTGTATCCGGCGATTGCGCGAGTTTAAATTTGGCGCCAGTGCGTGGCGCCACGTGCTCCCCGCGTGCCCGTTGCGTAGCGTATCGTCAGCTGGCACGTAGTTCATTCATGATGGAGGTCACTCGCAGTCATTTGTCACGATTGGAGGCGCATCCCCTTGGCCGGTGCCGCCCTCTGGTAATCCATACGCCAGCGATACAGTCCGTTATCTCCCGCCACCAGGAGCGTAACGTTTTTTATTTTAAAAATATCGCCACTCACTCGCCTTCGAAACCGGTTAGTTGCTTCGCATTCGCAGAGTCGCAGCTTCTCGTTTAGCAGCGCGGTTTTACGAGGCGTCAGGAAAAGGGTTGAATGAAAATAGAGATGATGACGCTGATTGTGAATGATGGAGGCAAAATGCGAACGAATGCAACCTGTTTGTCTAACTGACTTTTACGATTTCAACTTCATATTTTGCGTTTTTGACTCGCGCGCCACGCATGGCAGGCTGGCAATACTGCAGGATGTCTTTGCATCGTTCTGTTAATAAGAAATCTACGCATAATTTCCATTAAGTTACATACAAATTATATTTGCCTGATTGCATTTTTTGGCTATAATTAAAAATCAAAATAACACTGGGGTAATTTTTTTGTTCTTGCAACTTTAAACTTTTTCTGAACTCCGGTTTGTTGTAGGCAATTTTGCCTCACGAATGCGTTGCAGATGGCGCTGACAACTTGAAATTTGCAGCTCATCACCAAATTTCCCTCTACATACTGTATATGAAAGGGTAGCAGTCTGGCTAAAGATGGGTGAGCCTAACTTCCGTTGAGCTTTCGAGTCGAAACGGTGTTTTGGCGTTAAAATGCAGAGTTTGATGCTGTATTCACAATGAACGAATTGAAGACAAGAAACGGTCGTCACTCATGCCCAGATCAAATTGGCTAAAAATGCCTTACGTCATTTTTACGTAATTTCCACTTTTTGGCTGTCAAAAACGAAATGGTCGAGAGCTCTACTTTGTCGTAATAAATCGCATTTCATTGTATAATCTTTGGAAACATTAACAGGGTGACCACAGGTCATGGAAGTCGGGGAAAAAGTGGTCATGGAAGTCGTGGAAATGTCAGGGAAATTTTCCCAAATGAAAGCAAAATGCTATCCCTGCACTCAGTCTGCTAGCAGCTCCATCCCC
>JAQGAO010005777.1:0-13154 GCA_034697705.1 Ommatoiulus sabulosus
TGCTAAAACACATTTTTGAAGGAAATTTGGAACATAAAAACACAAAAATAGTGTTTCTGTTCCAATATTGTTACACACTGTTTTAAAATACGCGTTTTTGGGTGTTCCAGAAGGCTGAAAATGACTTAGTGTAATTTTGACTCGCAGTGTGGTCATTTTCCTACTAAGGTCCTTTTGCCCCTCTACCTGTCTGTTAGCATGTCCGTCACAGCCCCCACCATTCCCCCCTAGTTGCTCTTTAGAAATGCCTCATAGTACTTCACGTATTCATAGTTTTCTTTAGCGTTCTTATTTGCTAGGGGTAATTGTGCGGCCCTGCATTAGGGGCCCTCGCATAATAGCCACAAAGGACTGACCTTAACCAACCTCTGAGTGATCCTAAAGGAGAGGTCAGCGCTCCACAAAAGCCCAGTCATAACTTAGCAAGGCACTCTAAAGATATGGTCAGTGGACTTTTCACGAAATAGGTCCTCGCCACAATGGCTGCCACCCTGATATTTTGTAGCAAAAAGGACAAACTTAGAAACACGTGTCACAGAAGGAATAATATACACGCGCGTTTGCAAAGGTTGCCATTGTGCAGTTGGCATAAAGAGCCACTCGATGAAGTGGACTTTGCATCGGTTAAGTGGAAAAAAACAACCTGAAGAACTGGAAGATCTTGGCGCCCACGCTATGAAACATGTTTGGAATTTCACACGACGTATATTATCTTTCTTCCAAGGTTATAAATATTCTAAATGTTATATCGGCATTAATCAACACTATAATTCTAGACTAAATTCATTCATTTCCTCTTTGGAATATGTCCATAAATGGAAGAAAATCATAACATCTATAGTCGAAAATACATAATGATTATACATGTATATACATGTTATTTTCACATGTGTGTTCATAGTGCACATGCATATACAAATTCATCATATGAATTGATGTTATTTACTATTCTTCCTGTGTTTAATTCATGTTTGCAAATATTCGGTTTTGTATCCATTCATGCATGTTTTTCATGAATATGCTTTAAGTGCAGAAATTACTTACCCTGTACAAATGGCAAATTTTGTTGGAATCATGACACATCAAAGCATGCATTTGCATTGTAATTTTCTGTATAAATTACAGCATTTCTTCGTCCTCGCCTTCTTTTTAGACAATATATGAAATTAGCAATAAATGAACAAGATTCTAATTAATCTAAACTACAGTATCCAAATTCCTTGATACAGCTAATCTTGCAACCACTATAGAATTAATAAGTTATGACTTTTAGTTGATGAAACGATGTTGTTTAAGGCCAAACTGATCCGTCAATAATATTTATAGTCCAGTGTTTTGTTCATTTCTTGCATGGTCGCAGTAAATATTTAATTTAAAAATGCACGTACATCTTCAATTCTGATGCATAAGAACAGATTACATAATTAGCAGCTGTTCTACAAACAGATGTTCTTTAATAGGGTTCCACGAATAAGTTAAATATGCATGCAATTGGGGGATGTGTTAATCATGTGTTTATATTGGAAAATGTAACTGATAATTCTACCAGGTTTTTAACATGGTCCAGCTTCTTCATAATAATGTACATTTTTTTAATGTTAAACAATTAAAGACATGCTCTAAATTTGTCCCAATTTTAAAATGTAATATGTAACATAAACATAATTTTAACCAAAATTTGGAGAAAATTACACGTTTGGAACATGTTCACGCAATTGCAGTATGCCAACAAAGCATATACATGTATGTACATGGGCAATTTCCACAAAATCATGTGCAAGGTTTTTAACATGATCTAACCTCTTCATAATATTGTACATGTACATGGTTCTTAATTACCATACATTATATTAATAAATATATGTGTTGAATTTATTGACATCACACATGTTCTGAACCACTTTTTAATGTTAAACAATTAATGACATTGTCTAAAATTGTCCTAATTTTAACATGTAAAAACATAATTTTTAAACCAGAATTTGGAGAAAATTACACGTTTGGAACATGTTCACGCAATTGCACTATACCCACAAAGCGTACATTACATGTGCAATTTCCACAAAGGTCACTTTGTTTAGAACAGATAAAACGTATTATCCGTTTTCCTTTCATCAGCAAATGCAGCGCAAAACGGGGATTTATAAAGTTGAGTAAAAATGGTGCGAAATCACCGGCGACGAGACTGCGAAATCGTGCCAAAATTAATAATTGCTGCAATGATTGCTACGATTATCCAAATGGGTATTTAACAAGTGTTTTCTTTTCCAAAGATTTACTCCTTCATTACCGCCACTCATTCTCAACGCGCTCATTTGCATACGCGGAAATGCTTTCATAGAATAGTCTTGCCTTTCGCTACGAGATGGTGCTGATGTGCTGCTCCCTCAACCCCATCCCCTCCCCCATGACGTCGTGAGCAACCAAGCCTCACTGATGTCTGCCAGATATTTAATCGTCCTTTTGAAAAGCTCCCATTAGTTCGCTAATTGTCGATCTAAAGCAAACATGCCAGGGCCAAATGGAACTCGACTTTGTCTCTTTTAATGGGCACATTTCTAAAGGTGACGTCACCAGAGCGCCGCCTAGAGGTGCTTATCTAAAGGTGGTACTTTCAAGACTTTCAGCATGGACAGTAAAAATGCATGATAATCTAATAAGGTTATTTTGGCACGTTATTCAACAAATTCATGTTCTTAAAAGAACACGTGTTCAAAACATTGCCATGTTTAACATTGGTAATGACACTGGAACATGTCTTTCCTCATGTATCAAGAAACGTTTTAGATTTTTTTTAGAGAAACATTGTTTATATGATTGGAGTTCCTTCCTTATAAAACTGACATTGACAATTACACCTACATTGAAACATGATTTTTCCCATGTAAAGATGCATGTATTAAGGTATTTTAGCACGTTATGCAACAAATCGAATATTTCACCCAGTATCTCGCTCTGTTTTCAATAAAATCATGTTCTTAAAAAAACATGTGTTTAAAAAAGTACAGGTTATAGTTTTAACCATTGGCAATGACACTGAAACTTAATTGTCTTTTCTCATGTATCAAGAAACATTTTCAGATTTTATTTAGAGAAACATTGTTTATATGATTGGAGTTCCTTCTTTATTTCCTATGTAAACGGGTATTAAGGTATTTTAGCACGTTATGCAACAAATCCAACATTTCACCATGTATCTCGTTCTGTTTTCAACAAATTCATGCCTTAATACATGTTTATATGAAAAAAAATCTCTTAATCTAAAAAATGTTCTTTCTCTAAAAGAAATCTCTTAATCTAAAGAATGTTTCTCTAAAATAAATCTGAACAATGTTTCTCCAAAAGAAATCCGAACGATGTTTCTTCAAAAGAAATCCGAACAATGTTTCTCCAAAAGAAATGCAATTATGTTTCTCCAAAAGAAATCCAATTATGTTTCTTCAAAAGAAATCCCAACAATTTAATGTTTCTCCAAAAAAATCTAAACAATGTTTCTTTTAGAGAAACATTGTTTAGATTTTTTTTCATATAAACATGTATACACGTTATTCAACAAATCCACTATTTCACCCGGCATCTGGCTCTGTTATCAATTAACAAATTCATGTTTTCAAAAAAGTCAAGAAACACAGGTATTGCGCATCTAAACATGTTACGGGAATGCGTGTTGGAAGTACACATGAAACTTGTTTGACATGAAACTGGAATATTTAAATGTTGCACATCAACATCATCATAGTATAATGTTTCAATCAACGTACAAACAAGTTTTTAACATGCGTATCAATATATAGATTATGGAAAAATGTTTCAGATTAGGCCTAGTTGAATAAATTGAACAAAACTTTTTCATGGTCAGCCCTTCTGTCTGCAATAAATTCAAATGCAGTTAAACTGTTGTAATTTTTTTAAATAAGGCATTTTTCACAAATGTGTTATATACGCCATCGTGCGTCTAGACATCCCCTAAAATCAGCTTTTGGATCTTTGCAAAATTTGCATACAGCTTAAAATACATCGACGAGTTAGTCTGCGATTTTTTAAAAGGAGGCAAAATTTGACAAAAACAGGGTTTTATGGGGGATTTCTCACCTACATTTGTGTCGTTTTATAGCCGCTTTTCATAGAAATCGTCACCCTTTTTTCCCTCAATAACTCGGGTCTCCAGACGTGCAACTGCAGCTCCTCTCCCCACATTTTACACTTTTTTTTTGTTCAAAACCTTGCAGATTCTCGGGGAAAGCCGATTGGATTTAAAGGGGAAAGATCAACTTTTTATGTGGCTTATCCATGGTATCCCCATCCAAAATCCTAGAAACAGACTCGTTAAAGGTTAAAACTAATCCAAAAAAAGAAATTCTGCTCGTTTTGTCTCCCTAGTATCGCCAGACCCATAACGGGAATCGGAACTGACGTCATGGATGTCGGTTTTCACTACATTTACATAAAAATTGCATGGAAACCGCCGAATTCTGATTTGGGCAAATAGTTGAAAAATATTTCGATGCATGAAAATATTTCATTTCAATTCATGAACAAAGAAAATAATTTAACTAATTATTCATGTTTTAATTTTTTTTTCAATTTTAAAATGAAACGCCAATCATGATAAGTTTTATAATTAGATAATAACACAACCAATGTTGTCAAATATTTTTTTTATTTAGAAATATTGCAATGACGCAATTTCTAACACGCTATAACAGTATTTGTTCCTTATGTGTTCCTTATTTACAGACCTTGTTTTTCATATTTTAACATGGTATAAATTGAACTTTTCATTTGCATGTTCATGATATTCAATGCACATCTGATATTATAGTGCCCAAATATATATTGCTGCAATAATCACTTGCATGTTCATGATATTCAGTGCATATCTGCAATTATATTGCCCAAATAAAAATTGCTGTATATTGTTAAATATTCTAAAAGTGATAAGAATTGTTCTGAACCCAATATGCTTGAAACGTATTATTAGGTATACTCGGAAACTTTACGAATCGCACTTTGGTAGTGTTAAAGTCACGTGTATAAAATCGCCGCGACATGCAACGCCGTTTAAAATTGTTTTAAGAACTTCCCTCATGGTTATAACGCAATTTTCAAACCAATTTTCGACTGGACAATGTTTGAAACGACTGAACAATGTTCGAAACGACCGTACAAATCTTTGAAATTACGTAAACAATTTCAGGTTATGCAATGCAACTTAAATATTATAAAGATTATACATTTTCATGGAATTTTCGCATGCAATTAAATAAAATATTGAAATGAAATTCCCAGCATATTTTAAATAATGCATACATCTGAATTTTGTTTCATAGTTGAACTTTTGTTACCATAGAACGAGAGATCATGCAGACTGTGACTTCATCAAGGACATGCATGCATGTAGAGTAGACCACTGAGTGCCAGGCAGTCCTGCTTTCGGCCCTTGATGCGTGTCCAGCAAAAATAGGCTTAGCGGGTATTGGACCGTCCCTATTTTATGTAAAAGCGTCTGGCAAAGGGTGGATTATATGATCACACAAAAAACTGGTTCTCGCACATGTCAGAGTGCTTTTTTGTGTGGACATAAATCGATACAGTGTTAAAGGAAAGCAGCTTTTAGTAAGGTATTTAAAATGAACATTATTATGTTGGTTTCATATTTAGAACCTCCCTTAAGAAACGATATAGCGCATTATATTTGATTTGAATGTGTTGGAAAAATGCCGAGTGACGCCCTAACCTTTACGGACATTGCCACACATTCAAGCGTTCTAAATTTATACGTATATTATTTCTTGAAATGTTTGGAACATTGCCCAATTCAATGCAATTTTCGTGTTGATTTGCCCTAAACGATTTTAATGCAAGTTGCTTCGTTTTTGTAAATTGGGACTTGCGTTTGAAAACTGTCCAGTAGGCTATACTTGATAGACATGTTCTGGATAGACCGCAGATGTTTACTGTGTTTACATGTACTTTACATGCCATATACGGTGCATGTATATGCTCGTATACACATATTCTGTGTAAATTTGATACTTACAGTACATGTAGCTTGACAAAATTGAATCGTGCTAAAACAATCACTGTATTTTATTACTGCAACTTATCACTGTAAGTCATTTTCAGCTGGTTGGAAAATCAAAAAACACGACTTTTAAAACATTATTTGTAACAATATTGGAACACAAAACACAATATTTTTGCCTTTATATTTTATAATTGTTTTAATTTTATGTTCTTTTATGAATGTGTTCCCAGGATATGAAGACTCTGTGTTCCTATGAAATGAACTAGGAACACTTTCCTGCAACAATTTTGGAACATCACACGTGGTTCACATGTTTTAAAATTGTGCTTCTATCCAAATGTACATGTATCAGGAAAGTGCTACTATATATAGAAATATAAATTTAGATATAATTTTTCTTGTTGATCTATATTCCAAATTGTCCATTTTGTCACTCTACATTTAGACATCAACATCATGTAAGAAAAATTATGAAACATTTAAGTTTTTCACGAATTTGCATGTTTAATTTGATCAGAGTTTTAGAATTTCCATGGATGGTTACAAATCAATATTTTTGTTCAAAAATAATTAACTATACATATTGTGAAATTCGGATTTTTCATTCTGTCGTGGCCAGTCTTTTCATGTCCAGATTCTATAAAATGTGTAACGATTCGTATGGAATTTTGAAATGTGTTACTCTGCATGCATGCAGGTACATTTTGTCTTTTTTCTGAATTCCAGTTTTGAAATGCTCGGAATTGCAAGGCGTACTTTGCCATGAATCATGATCTGAAAAGGCGACATCATGCAATAAATCAAGTGCAGGTATATAATGCAATTCTGGAAATATTCTCGGCTTTCTATATATAGGCTACTTACAAGCAAGGCCCCCTATAGAATTAACTGAAAATTGCAAAATTTTGTATCCTAGCTTATATATATTACCCACGAAATTAATTGTTGAATATAATTACATGGTTTGTTGCTACAAGTATGTAACAAAACAAGATGCAAGATGTTTACAACATACTATATATTAGACAAGATTTCATTGAATATGATCTGACATGTCCACCCTCCAAAAATAATTAAAAAAATAAATAAACAAAACAAGATCCAAGATGTACCTTGCAGAAATAAATTACGAAATATCCAATAATATACCAATGACACCAATAATACTCTTTATACATCGCCATTAATCTTTATCACGTCGAGCATAATGTTTACAACATATCTTAGACAAGATTTCATGGAATATTGTCTGACATGTCAAATGTTTACACCATATCTTAGATAAGATTTCATGGAATATTGTCTGACACTTCAAAAATAATTAAAAAAATAAATAAACAAAACAAGATCCAAAATGAACCTTGCAGAAATAAATTACGTAATATCCTTTAATATAACTATAACACCAATAATATTTACGCTTTGTATGTCACGTTTTAAACCTTTAACATGTCGAGCATAATGTTCACAACATATCTTTGGACAAGATTTTATGGAATCTGGCATGTTCCTTAAAAATCTTTGACAATATTTAAATTACTATTTGAAAATACAGATACATGTGTATATTGAAAATTCGATTTTTAATTTCATAATATACGAATTATTAGAGTAAAACAAAGAACATATACTCAAACACGTGTCAAATCCCTCTAACACTTTACACGTGCTGGGTAGTGTTCCTAGCCACATTGTTCTCAAACAAGAGAGGTTTGACGTGTTCCCCCTCCCCCCAAAATAGACCCAAAAAAACCAGGAAACAAAACAATTCATAAATTGCACACTACAAATGCAGTCATTTTTTTCCTCGTTTGCTTTAAATTAATGAAAACATAAAATAATTCAATGTGATTGGTCATGCTTTCTTCTGTTTGCTGCAGAACCGCGCGTCATTTTTAATCAAATCTCAAAAAGCATTATTCATGCGGGCAATGAAAAACCTTAGAAAATGATTCGTGTACAATGTTTCCGAGATGAGCATTTGTGGAAACTCCGTTTAATATCTCATGAAATATGCAATTTCCGTGGACATTAGGCGAGCAATAAGTTTCCGTATTTTCACGATAAAACGCGCTGAAATGTGCATCGAAAAAGCAGAATTCTTGCCGGTGCACAAGTAAGCCAAATAAATATTAGGTTATACTCCTTTTAATTTGGACTATTCTCTCCGCCAAAATCTATTTGTCAAAGCAGGTTAAGAGAAGATGCCGTATCTTCGAGCACATATCCAGTTCGTCTTATTTGGATAGGCGGATACATTACGATTTAGGTGGGGGGTCAGGGAGATGCAAATTAAGAGCATTCTTGCCATGGCTTCTTAATTTATGGCATTATTTTGAGAAAATGACATCAAGCAGCCTTCTGTTTACTTGGTTTTCAATTACGAATTTTGCCGAATTTCAACTTTGCAATGCCAGATAAATGCTGACGAATAAGAAGATATGGTTTCACAAAAGCAATTTGCGAAAATGCTTGTTTTTCCACAAAATAATGGTCGGGAAATTATATCCGACGTGTTTCGGGGGCTTTCTAGATATGCCTAAGCCTTATTAAAATGAAAATGAAATTTTTCTACATGTGACCTTTTCTGCAGGAAATGCGACCCCTGAATACCTATTTTAAGTGCATGGGTGTATTGCGGAGAAACGCACTTGCGTGGGCACTTGGATTTTCATCAACAATGTTTTTTTTTGGTTTTTTTTGGGTTTCGCCATTTTTAATTTTGCATTTTTACCAATTAGACGTTTTTAGTGATTCCGCAATTGTTTACTTCCTGCGTATGGAAATTATAAAGATGCAAAGTGTTTTGTTATTCTCCTGTAATGTAGATGTCTTTTTCTAAAATGTTTGATGTTCAAATTTGAACACAATTAACAGTGAGTGGAAACAAATGATTGATCGTGTTTATAACACGAGTCTTTGTTGAACTTATAACACGGAATTCGCTTGGCCTATTTTATGAAAATTTTGGATCGATCACTTGTGAATCGATTTAGGGAAAATTTTCCCAGCATTTGCGGAAATGCCAACCGTGAGAGAGAAGCTCGAAAAATGTGTTCATTGAAAAAATCACTTCACTTTTAAACTGCAGTGAGAAATGTTGAAAAAACGTAAATAAAAATATAGATAAGATGTTCCCTGGTATTTTTGGGTAGGTTGACATACTTTGAAAGCTAAATTTCAGTAAATTATCGAAAAATAACTTAAATTGTGTACTTGCTATGCTTGAGTACGCTATTATATTGCATCTTTTAAAAGCAATGCTAGAGATTGCTTCTAACAGGATTCGAGAATTTATCACACATTGAAAAAAGTATAGTATATTTGAATATTATATTTAAAAAGTATATGCGTAATAAAAATTGTATCAAAATTTATCGAAATAAAATTGGAAATTGTGCACTTTCTTCGTTTGAGTACACGGTTTCGAGAATTTGACAAGTTTCTAAAAAAGTGTAGTATATTTGGAATATCAACATACTCTAATATTTCAATCCTATTGCTATTGTTTAAGATGTATATTAAACATTAATTTTGTATGCAAGTCCAAGTCCAAGTTTGTCGTTTGAAATCCACAATACTATTATATATAACAACTGAGATGAACATAATCGTATATTCGATTATCTCCAGACTATGACTGTTCTTCTTTTCTGGTAACAGCATTATGCAGTCTCGAAAGTCGGGGTTAAATGTAGAGTGACATAGAATTAAAGTCTTAGACATTTCTGAAAAACGACGTATATTATAAGATGCGAGCTGCAGGCTGAAGTTTGGCGAAATTTTCGCGCAAATTCCTTTTGGGATGTCCATAAAAGCCACGGTGTTAATGCGTGCCATGTGAACTGGGAATAATAACGTTATTCATCTTATATTTTGGATGTAGAAACCCGAAGTTGCCATGGAATTCTCGGTGGAGTTTGTCCTTATAGCAAGGCAATGACTGCAGTCGTAAAATCCATACAAAATTAATAATTTTAAAGAACATGAGTCGGTGCATGGTTCAAAGCAACAATTGAAAATAAAAATGAAAAGGAAAACCTCGATGTTTACGGAGATGTTTAAGAATTGCAAAAGTAAGCTAATGAAGACCATACAGTCGCTTTTAAAAGGTGTTTATAATCAGAAAAATTAAAAAATTCTAAAATCAAAAATGATGAAATAGTCACATCTAGTACGCTCTTATATGTTCAAGTATCAATCTTTAATATTTGTAAGTTTTTCATTAATGATAGAAACATACAAGACGCAAAAAATTATATCGTAATGAGAGTAACATTACAGAAATAAAATAATGTGCCAGATATACTGACATATTAAACACGTTTAAGAAACATTCTGCAACATTCTGCTCGTGAAATTACATGAAAATTAAACATAACACATAATGGGTTTTTACATGCATATCAGATATTTGAAATGAACATGTCTGAGATGTGTAAATGTGTTAATCATATACATGTATTAATAACCATGCATGCATGTGGCCAATGTTTTGGTTATGATTTGTTATCTAGGAACCCAAAATACATTTAAAAGCAATTTTTTTTGCACGTTGTGTAATGTTTTTTTATTTATAATCTATTTCCTTTATAAATTATGTCAAATGGTACTCCAAAATTCATTGTATTGTACAGAATATTTTCAAAACATTAGACGTTTGCATATATAAATATATTTCGATGTTTTTTTAAAAACATATTTCAAATATGTATATAATGATAATGCTGTTGGTTTTTTTTCGAAATGCATGGCATATTTTCTCGTAATGCACTTAAGTCATCATAAAAACTCTTTAAACACTTCAGTATGGCAGCCACTTAACAATCCATCCTTTTTTGGGGCGCATTTTCTTATTTTAACGAGTCAAAATGCAGTTCTTATGATTTGGCAAAGCGAAAAGAAACTTATAGGACCACAGATATGCGTTTTTACAAAGAATTTCCGGTGAAATCCATTACATTTTTCTCTCGCTTTTTTTCAAGCATGAGCTTGCAGACTTTTGGGCTTCTGGTGCCATTTAAAGCTCTAAAAGCCTTCATAAAAGCACGGTGATCGCCTTTTTTCCCTCTTATTTCAACGAAAACAGTTCCCTTCACCCAGAATTATTTTTTTATCAAGCCCTAATTTTTAAGTTGCTTGCTTTTTGGTTTGCTTTGCTATAAAAAGTCTGGAAAAGGCATCCTGTCTAATGCACTCGCATCTGTACTTAACAAGGCATTGCCACGGGGTGGCAAATGCAAAAGATGTTGAAAAACAGCTTGCTTGGAAAGCTCGAAATATCCAGGCAATGTTAAGATGCGAGCTGAACAGGTGGAGCTTAAAAGGGTCTTACGCCATTGGCCATTCTCTTCGCAAATCAGCATGCAATTTAATGCTCTGCCCAATGTCCGAGCTGAAAGGTTAGTTGGGCTTTCATTTCAGTTTCGAAATATATTACAGTGTACTAAGCATGCTTCGGGCTATAAAGATGCATGTTTTTGCATAAAATGAATAGCATATTTTTATATTCTAGAGTCTGCAGAGCACTCTAGTTGAGCTTTTCAGTTGAAACGCTGAATATGGCATTTGTAGCTTAATTGATTTGCTGTTTTTCAACAATTTATAGGATCATGATTTGAGATTATGCTTCATAAGTATGAATTCTATAATGTTTGAATTATTCTGATCCGTCATGTGACATTTAAACAGGTTTTTTAGCACGCTTTACTCGTGACATGTTTCAAAAGGTTGTTCAGTTGAAATACTGAATTCATTACATTAACATGGAATTCAGTCTCATTTACATAAAATTCAGCCGTATTTACATGGAATTCCTAGCTTGATTTGTTGTGTTTCACAATTTATCTAATCCTCGATTTTTTCAAACCAATTCATAAATATACATGTATATATGAATTGACATTTAACTGGTTTTTTTAACACGTTTTACTCGTGAAATGTTTGAAAATACCACTGTTCCAACCAGTTATAAACTTGTTATTTGATGAAACATGATGTTCCCAATAATAATTGCATGGGTCTCATGCACGTGTTAAGACATACAGCTCGAGTGTTAACCGAACATTCTCTTAAATAGTATATATATATACACCGGACCAACTCCATATTCCAAAGTATACCGTGGACTGCGTGGAGTTCTTTGATGATGTTATGAAATATGTCAGCTGTGCAATTCAAACCTTATATAATTGAGATTTTCAAGTTTCAAAAACGTGGCTTTTGGTTAAACGGTGTAACCTTTACTAGATTTTAAAGGTACCCCCCGGTCCCCGTATAACACATTTAAAACCTTTAAATGTTTCTCATTACATCAAAGAAGGTGTTATGAGTTGTGACAGCAGGCCTATACCATTTTATTTCTTAAAACGCACTGTAAAACCTGTATATTTTAAGCATCTTTATTTCTTAAAATGCACTGTAAATATTGTGCATTGCGTTTTATACATCTATTCAGGCCAAAACTTGTGGACAAATTCAGCTGTTTTATACAACGGGGATGTTCAAGGAATTTATTTCAAGTTGCATATAAATCATCTTGCATAGTTTTGTCTACAGGGACTGTCTAAATTATAGATGCAATGTTTATACAGCGATAGAAAATTAAAATTGCCAGTCTTGGAACATGCTTGGGACAGGTGTCACTGTCCAGCTAAACATTTCCTCGGGGCAATTAAAATCTTGCAGAATTGCAATAGAAATTTAGCATGTTAAATGCAGACTGTGTTTTCCCCGTTTGCGAGAAGCTCTTTCTACTTCTTAAATCTTGGATTATCCGCAATACTCCCATTGGCTTGAAACGTCATCGAGCGAAAGACCCCCTCCCCCCAATTTCAAAAGCCCTTCCCTGCGCCTAATTATCTTAATGCAATCGAGAATGCGCCCAATCAAGACACTGCATAATTAGCTTTGATAATTAAGCTGAAATATTTGGAGTTTTTCTTACCGAACAGTCACGCTTTGTTTGTATTCAAACGTGTTAATCGCTACCAATTTGGATATCGGCTCCAACAACTCACCCCCCCCCCCTCCCTGCCTTTCAGCCCTATACCGAAAATACTTTCAGTTGGGTTTCTTAATTATATTTTCATTGGTTGCCCATTGCTCCTCGCCAAGACTCAATTAA
>JAQGAO010005778.1:0-13154 GCA_034697705.1 Ommatoiulus sabulosus
GTAGGGTGCACCCAATTCAGTGAAGTATGCACCATTTCCGAGCCGAACGAAACGGGTGCAGAAACGTGCACCCGGTGTACACTTTTTGGGTGAGTCGAATTCGCCATTAGCCTGACAAGTTCTTGAAAATATGTTACATATTTGTATTCGGAAAAGGTTAAGAATTTTGCCATATTGTCCTCGGAATGTTTTGAAAATTATGAAAATTTCTCCTCGGAAACTATTCAACATTTTATGAATTTATACTCTAAAATGTTTTAAAAAGTTTGCAAATGGGCTCGAGCAACCCATGCGAAGCATTCATTTAGGATTGTGACTATATTAATACAATGAATTTCCCTAACATTTTCAAAATAAGTCATTCTTTCATGACTTTTCCAAGTCTGGGGGAACCATGATTATAGCGGGGAATTCCCCGATAAAAGTTGCAGCCACTTTCCATTCGTATACGTGGGGTAGGATCTCATCCCAACTTCGACAAAACTTTACTTCTTATTGTTGAAGTAACGTTTTGTCCGATTTCAGATAATACTAACAACGACGTATTAAAAGATCAAATTTGGACGTCCCTTGAGATGAGGTTCCAACGTAATGGCTTAAAAAAAAATCACAAGAAAACCAAAGAAAATCTGTAAATACATTTCTAGCTTTGGCATTAATTAAATCACTGGTTGTCATATGGCAGTGAAGCCTCACAAAACCCCGACATCTTGCTTCCACATAGAATTAATTGGAAACATCCTAACAAATTAAAATCATAAAAAATAAAAAATTAAAAAGCAATTTTTTTTCAACAGTTTGGAAATTAAACTTATTGAATGTGGATGGATGGATGTACATGATTGTAAATTTTGTAAAAATGCAATCAAATTTCAGTATATATTCACCTAAATGTATATAAATAAACTTCAATCATACCGCCTTATTAAAATAAAACTTTGCAATTCGTCAATATTATAAATTATATTTGGGAGTTGGGTTTAATTTTAATTGATTTCACATTGAAATAGAACATTGTATAGTTCATATTAATGCAAAAAAAATTTCAACATAAATCCCAAATTTAACTTCTGCTTGACCAGTTCATTTACCAAACAACCATGCTGACACCACACCACTGGAGCCCAAGCATTTGGCACAAAATAACACGAATATTGTTTTACTGAATTAGAAGCTTTTAGACTACGATAATGTCTGTTTGTTGGCTGATTTTCGAATTACATGAACCAACAAGAATTATGTAACTTTAAAATCAAGTTCGACCAGAGGATACATGAAGATTGCACATGGGAGAGTGAAGAGAGTAAATTAACTTAAAATCAGAGATTAAATCAGGTTGCTATCAGAGATCTTTAGCATGAGAAAAGCGAAATTCATACCAGAATGTCCGAAAGAAACGACTAAAAAAATATTGCATGATTTTTTTCCTAATACAAAACAGAAAAAAAAAACTGGAATCAGCTGTATTATCATTTTTGTGTCTACAGCTACTACAGTTACACTTGCCATTAAAATAAATTATATAAAGATAGCAAAATTAATTCCGCTGCTATCATATTTTGTTTGACCAGAAAAAAACTGAGCAGAACATATCCCACGTGAGTTTCATCGGTAATAAATGAATTCATTTAAAGTATTTCTTGCATGTCTCTAAAAATTACAAAATACTAGACAAATACTCTTATCATTATCAATTATCAGCACTGCCGTAATGGAAATTTAATGTAAGGAGTTCTGATGCTTTGCAACGATTTTAACAATCAAAATATACAATTTTTTGACTGAGGATGGGAGGGGGAGGTAAATTTTACCCATTTCTGCACCACCTATCTGGGAAGTATAACTATAAAGATAGGGTGCAACTTGCACGTCTATGAGGGGTTTGTTCCATGCTGATTATTTGGGATCTATTTTAAACTGTCATCTGGAAAGTTTTGCACATCCTTACAATTTTCAGCAACTTTGTCCAGGGAGCAAAACTTTCAAGCCCCTCATAATGGCACACCTATTGAAAACTGCTGGTGTAAACACCACATACATAACCTTAACATGCCTATATTAGGCTAAATTTATAATTACAATTCTTCAATTCATAAATATTTTCTTAAATGTCGAAAATTCATGCACCAATTAATGTATAGCTTTTTTAACGCAAGAATGTAGGATTGGTCCAATCAGTTAAATTACTTAATTGGAGCATCCATCAATTCATATTTACCATTAATTATTTTCACAACAATTTAAAATAGAATTTCGAACTTTGTCCTTGATTATAAATAAACAATGTTTTGATTTAAGTCAAGTTTCAAAAATTTAAGATGATTGCTAATTAGGCAAACAACACGTTTTTGTTTTCCTAGTTAGCGATCATTAGCTAAAATAATATCATAATTATACTAAAATTAAAAAGATGACAATTTTGAATTTGTTCAGAAACTATGACATGACTCGAGTCGAAGAGATGCTGAAAGCCCGAAGGGCAGACTTAGCTGCAGCTTGCTTGGCAAACGTTTTGTTCCTGCTAAAACCAAAGAACTTTTGTCCATTACAAATAACTTCCACGGTGTAACTTCCATCGTTATTAGTGGGTTTTCTAAATGTACAAAAAAAATGTTCTAACTTGTGTAAAGTGAATTCTGGCTAACAAAATATGAAAGAAAAAAATTACCCAAAGATGGTTTGAGGAAACTTTTCCAAGAGTAAGCGAATTGGATTGATGGGAAGATCCAAGGAGTATTTTTCTATGGATAAAGAAAATGACAAAAATTAGATTGAACAATTCCTTTGACATTTCCTAAGCTATGCATATTAACGTTTCAACAATGCTTTAATGCTTCATGCTACAAATAGTTAGATTTCTCATAATTGCTGAAAATCATTAAAAAAAAAACAAATGCATTAAAACCGCTCTGAAAATTCAACCAATTCGATAATCTAGTAGAAATTTAACGGAAACAATGAAATAATAGGAAACAATTCTAAAAAAGTGAATAGATTCGCTTACAATACAAACTAAGTAAGGATCTAATAAATCGGTTTTTTGAGTAAATGTAAACACCCAATTCCCAAATTAATTTGAAGTTTATCCTATAGAGAAAACCATCATTATATTTCATGGGATTAGCAAACAAAGTGGATATAAGGCAACTACTTAAGATTTTCTTAGTAAACTATAAAACGAATGGCTGTTGAGTAATTTGCACAAAAAATATTTTATCTAAAATGATTTCATTCTCACAAAATCAAAGCCATTCATTATATTGTGTTTATTTGTTTCAAATCTATTCACATCTACTACTGGCTGTAGATAGTACTGCTATCTATCAAAATACTGGGATCAGATTATAATATTACTATGCTCATACTTTATGATAACTCTTGAAAAGCTTAGCTTCATTGAAATAATCTCCGACCCTTCCACTGTCTATGAGATGGTCGGTGCAAATCCCAAGCGTTTAAAGAAATAAAAAAGTAAACAAAAGTTTCATCAATAGAAATTAGAGCCCTTACCCATTACTTCCTTCATCATGGGGTAGTAAGCCTTCCAAACTGCTTCCAAAGACAATCCACTGTCAATAAATATAGCTCCAGCTATGGCCTCAAAGACATCACCCAATGCCTTTGGTATTTCCACTTCCTCTAATTCAACAGTCTCGTCTTCTTTTATCAGGTACTGTCAATGTAGATGTGTTAAAATTATGTTTAGATCAGTTAATGAAATTTTGATTAAATGCTTAAAGTTTGATGACATTAATTTAATGTGAACAAAATTAGAAAATTTTCATTTTGTTAATTCCTGCATAATTGAATTATTACGACAATTTTAAAAGTTCACTTATAAATGGCTAGAAACAACAAGGAAGTAATTGTCACAAAAGCCACAGTTAATTCCCAGTTAATAAAACCGGTTAAATTGTTTTTTAAGTCCACAAATGATTAAATTAAACTAGCTTCAATGCAAAATTAGAGTTTATTATTTATAGAGAAGTCCTTCATACCGCGCGTACAACCCCATTCAGAATACTTGCATTATGCATGCACCACAAACTTAGAAAAAAAAAGAAAAAAAACAACTCAAAACATACCACCACATCTTTGGGGTGCTTCATGTTTTCAGTGTGCTTGATGTATCGATCAATTACTTGAAACAAGTTGTGGCTCGTGTACTTAAAATGCTTATGAAGGTTGTTTTTCACAGTTAAGTAGCCAAATGTTACATTGTCCACGAGAGATGAGCGCAAGTCAGTCATGTCACCAGGTGAGAGGTTGGGGTGCATCTTGTAAAGATTCATAGTTACTAAAAAATCTGAAAACAAGAATTATGTAACTTTAAAATCAAGTTCGACCAGAGGATACATGAAACTTTTTTTTAGAATGGAAAGTATACACATATATTGGATAAATAATACTTTTTTTAATAGTTCAAAAAATTTCCCTGACCAATGACAATGACAAAAATGGACATATTTTGCAAATTTTACACTACATGTAATAACAAAGTGAAAATAAGTGAAAATTTTAAAAATTTGCAGGAAAAAATCTTGAAAATTTGGAAAACGAGTCAAATTTTGTAAATTTGTACTCTGAAAATGGGTTCTGATCTAACCATGTACAAGTATTAATTTTGGATCGCAACAACATCATTACGTTGAATTTCCCTGACTTTTTTAAAATAAGCCATTCTTTGTTGACTTTTCCAGGTCTGGGAGTACCCTATTAGTTGTACCAAACATACCAAAATATGTAGACGTAGTGACAATACGTGACGATAAGTGAAATTCCCCAGCTAATCGAAACTTTAGATAAAATTAAACTACAAAATCTAAGTAAACCCTAAAATGAGAGTTTAAATTTTAAACAAAATTACAATATTTGTAGAAATTGCATTGTTTGTTTCGATTTTTTTTACTGCTGGAAAATTTGTGTTAGTCGACTTTTGAAAATAATATGGATTTTTGAAAAAAGGTAGTATTTGTCTTTTGAAATAATTAGAATAATTACACTGGTTTTTTTTCATCTAATGGTTGTTTGGTTGGTTCAGCAACATCCATGTAAAAATTATTATTGTTAATTCAATAACGGATAATCGGCAGTTTGGTATATCAGAATAACGCTTCATTTGTGCCATATTTCATGTCGTTTCCTCCTTAATTCCCATTGCATTTCTAAACTTTAAATTATCTGGATGACGTTGAGTCATTTTTAGTAAATTTCTTGTTAAGTTTTTAATGGGTAGCCATGGATTAAATAATTTAGTATGGAAAAAAACATTTTCCAAGCAATTTTCTATTTCAGAGGTTTTGGTTGTCAGATTTAGTGCCATCAGCCCATCACACCATCTTAGCTGACTGTAAGGTACCAAGTTGAAAACTGAATTATTTGTTAAATGTTTGATAAACTGAATATTCCTTCACATTAGGCTTTGATTAAATTAGTCACAAATGGATCTTATGCAGATTTCGTCAGCATGCATATATCATCAGCATCCCATTGGCGAAAATCACCTGGAGGCAGTGCCGAGGCAAATTCTTTTAGTTCTTGAAAGTTTTTAAAAGCGTCATTCAGTTTTTAGTCGTTCTTGTATCACATGATGTAACCCCATACGAAACTCTGCTTCTTACCTAAAATTGCATCACCTAAGAACTCCAATCGCTGGTAATTGTCCGTGACCGGTTCCATCAAGTAGGATGGATGGATGAGCGCCTGTCTAAGAAAAGACTTCTCCTTAAAGGTGTAGCCTAACTGCGCTTCAAGATCGTCCAAACCGATGTAAACTTCATTCAGCTTTTCTTCCGGCACCGTCATAATCAATGCACTCTCAGGCACAGCCCAAGGATACGAGTCCGGTTCTACTTTGAGACCCAGCCAGTCAAGGAAGCGCAGCGCAGAATCCTGGCCACAGTAAATCAGCACAGCCCCGATGATGGCCTCTGCCGCATCCGCAACCGTCTTATCGCCCATCAGCTGTTGTAGGTAGTAGTCGCAAGCATTGGCAGGACAAATGAGCTCGTTGTCATCGTCATCGAAAGAGTCGTTAAAGGATGAATTGAGCGATTGGTTGGCATTACTTAGAACAGTTTCCCGGTGAGCAGGATCCGTGGCATGCCAGCGATTTGTTAGTTCAGCAGTCCAGCCCTCCGCATCAATTACGAATTTGTAAACGTCGCCCAGTACGGCGTGGGGCCAGAGGTGGCGTTGTATGCCTGCGCTCAACAGAGCCTGTCGCAGCATCTCCGGAAAACGGAAACCAGGAGCAAGCCACATGAGGCGGGGCTGAAACATCGAGGCGTTAAGCACCCCAGGGATATCCTTCGCTTTGGTGTGACTGTACAGATTAAAATTCTTTACCAGGCCAGTTCGCAGAGTGCTAAGTCCACCCTCGTTCACAGTGGTAATCGTGCAAAACAGATAGACGGAGATGGCGAACTTTAAAAACGAGTCGCCGACCACCTCCAAGCGTTCCAAATCGCTCCAATTGTCGGCGGAGCTGGTCGTCAGGGCCTGAAAAATGAGGGCTCCGAGAACGGTGGAATCCGTGTCGGAGAGGAAGCCATAGGGCGAGAAGATTGTTTCATCTCTTATTTTGCAATCCCTGCAAATGGTTTCCAAAAGCGGCATTGGGTCTTTAGCCACGTCAATATCCAGCGGAAGATTTGCTTCGATGACGATTTGGTTCCGCAATTCTTGGGCGAGCAGAAGGCCATTCAGGCGATGGAGGGTGCTGGGAATGAAAAACGCCTGGCTCACACAATGAATATTCAGGGGATATATTTTACACAGTTCTGGTATCTGGTGCTGCTGCCTCTTCATGCTTTTGCCAGCTGGGTCCTTGAAAAGCTGTGGGTGCAGCACATTTAGAGTATTGGGAATGTAATCCACCAAAAGCAGAGGCTGATCACGGTTCATCAACTGGATCCCATATTTTATCCTCAAGTAGCCTTCGAACGAACCGCAGTTGGCAAACGGGCTTACAGGTGTCAGCTCGTCGCAAACGCGCAACACGTAGAAACGTCGGGTTCTCATGTTGAGTTCACCATACTGGGGAATTACCACGTCTCCTTTCCTTGGCATGACAGTAAAATACCCATCATCTGTATCAACGGCATTAATGTATGTCTGGCACCTATATATCAATTCCCAATCGATGAAGGATCTTAAACTGTAGTTTTCTGTGGAAAAATATAGAAATAAAGAATAAGAATTAAGAATCAACAGGACGTTGAGTCGGAAATCTTATTAATTAAGGGGTGAGGATAACGTCAATATACGATATTCTAGAAGTTTTCAGTAGGACTAGAGTGTAGCTGTAATAAAATGAACTCTTGAACTTTTTTAAATCAATTCAACGATTAGATAATTGCAGCATGTCACTAAAATAGTGTAATGGATGCATTTGCAACATGCCCTTCTCAATCGCAAACTCATAGATGCCATTTTTGGTATCAAGCATGTACACAACCATGACTTGAACAATCACAATGCAGAAATCCAAGGGTTCTAAACTGAAAAAGTAGGACACAGTTCCCCAGAAACAACGTCGAGCTTTCTAGTATGCATTCGTGCAATACGCGCTTGCTGTCAATTCATAAAACAGATGTTAACTGCACCGTGTCAATGATTACTAACCCAAATGCACACATTACACAAGTTTTACGGCACTCTACAACTTTTTAATTGGATGGTTTGCAGTATATTTAACGGTTAACATTTTAGAATCAGACGAACAGAGAATACAGAGTCCCGCGTGATGTTTCTGGAATCCTAACATCACATTATTTTAGATGGCACGAAAAATGACTCCCTGAATATTAAATATTTTTTCATGACATTCTGTTTAAAATAACGGCGAGACAATTGCAAAATGCATACCAAATAATGACGTTAGTCCTTAAATTCAGATTAAACAGCGTAGTTTAATTGTAAAGAAACTTGGCATAGCAATTAAAAAGCTCAATAATTGAATGGAACTTACTTCGGCAATTTTAAGAAGCAAATTGAAAAATGTATATCGTACCAAAATTAGAATATTATTTTTTTGTGAAAAATATTGATCCCCAGGACAGTGATCCTCGATTGTGGCTTTTCATGGTTTCCCACAATTCTTCCAGGCAAATGCCGAGATAGCTCCTATATTAAATCGGCCATGACTGTCTTCCTATCCCATCCTCCTCGTTAAAGTCCCAAATACGGGAAATATACATTAACTAAATTGTGATGTTGGGGTCCATCATGACCAGACTGCTTAGTCTGACATAATTTGTATAATGATCCCCCTTGCGGAATCTTAATATGTACTGACTGCAGGGTAAAGAACTGAATTAAAATGCTCCAAATGTGCCCAGAAAGTGCATAAGCCGCACTTATACTAATCATAAGCCATATGGGAATAATATAATTTAAACGTTTTCCAATATTGCTAGCATTTCCAACAATCCCTGGTAGGTTTTTTGCATTAAAGTTTTGAATTGCATTTACTGTACAACACTTCAGAATTTCCCAATTTCGTGGCAAGTATCACAGGCGTAACGAGGCATTATTTTATATATTCAATCAAGTTCAAGCGCTCTAACCTCTTAATGGAACAATCAGTAAAGAAAACGTCACATCCTGCGGGCAGAACTCAACTGCATCGGTGACAACGTGGAGCACATCTTCAAAGAGGAAACGATGAAACTCTTCCAGTATTTTTAAATTGGTTTGGTCGATTATAAAGTTTTCCGTTAAATACTGAAGTCTCACCATGTAGGTTGATTTGCCATACAAGGTAAATTGACAGACCTAGGAATATTCATTGCCTTAAAATAGTTCACACTTTTAAAAGCATTTGAAAGCCAGACAAACAATTTGCAGGTAATCCAGGACAGGATAGCAAGAACTGAACCTACGTTTGATATGGGTTTTGACGTTAATATTCCATAACGGGGCTGACTGCCAATGGTATCATCAATTTTATCGGATTCAAAACAAATGGCATACAAGTAGGAGTTTTCATCGTCTTTTGGAAACGCATAGCTCAAATCATCAGCAACCTAAGTGAAAAATTCGTAGACAATTTATTTTTATAAAGTGCATTGATCTGTATAACTGATTGTTTCATGTTTTTAGTTTTCATAAGTTAAATATAATTATATTAGATACAAATTAGGAAACAAAAAATTATGTAAAAAAAGCTTAAATTAAGCTTTCATGAAACGTCGACAGGGTTTACCCAGAAATTTCCTTTTCAACTTCCCTGACTTTTCCAGGTTTGAAAAAAAAATTCCCTGACCAATGACAACGTGAAAATTTCATTCATTCAATAAGCAGAACACGACCAACAAACGTTTGTTCCAAACGACGTTTCGCCACCATGTGGCATTCTTCAAGTTTTACTAGTGAAATATAAACAAATTGTAAATACAAGAAAATTTTTACAACACTCAATTACAATTATCAGACGCTCCAAAGTTACACAAGTTAACAAAATTTTTGAAAAAGTTTCTAAAAAACACGGAAGAAATTTATACTGCGAGCGTCCGAACACACACCAGCCAATGCCAAGAAGTCCGTGATAAGCCTGAAAACTATCGTGTGTGTGGGGGGGAACAAAAGTTAAGGGCGAAAATATGCTAAAAGGGTCGTTACAGTTAAAATTTTTGATAAATTGATTGGAGCAAGCATGAAATGCGCATAAAACAAAAACGAACAAATAACAAACAGTACCTTTCTCTCTGGATTCCGGATTACATTACTACTTTTAGAAATTATCGTTCCCCAACGTGGGGGACAGGTCAGGCATCCAAAATGGCAAATTGAAAATGAGAGGGGGTGACCCCAATAACCCCTTGAATGGAATTGCAAAGGCGCTTTAATTGCAGAAAAACGGAAAAACCAGCAAATTCGCCGCCAAATTTTGAAAGTTTAAAATTTTTGAGAACCGAAAAAACCGAAAAATCGAAAAACGAAAAAATCGAAAAAACGAAAATCGAAAAAACGGTCTAAATGACGAAAAAAACCCAGAAAACAGTCCGGAATCAAGAAAGAAAGCACTATAAAACGATTGCAGGCCTCCGTGCCCGTCTGGGAGGATTCCTTCTTGTAGCTGGAACGTCTGTGATGGAGGCATCTGCTGCGGGGTTGACAGTCGTTGTGGGGGCTATCGTCCTGGTGGCAGATGCTGTCCTTCTGTTTCTTCGATTGGTCGTTGTCCTGGTCGTGGTTGTCCTTGTGTTCACGCCCTTGTTGGTTCCAGTGGTGGTAAGGCTATTCCTGGTCCTGGGGGTCGTCCTCCTGGCATCTGTAGCTGCAGCGCCCGTGTTCTTGTTGGTAGTATGCCGAATGGGGTTCCTCCTTGGTATTGGTGCTGCGGTTTCCGAGGTCCTGGCGGCCGGTTCCTTGGATAGATTTCTCCTGCATCCTTGGGTGCCAATTCTGGACACGTTGGATGAAGGCAACATCACTGCTGCCAAGAAGTTTAATCCCCTGTTATTGGTACTTGTCAGTGCAGATTGGCCGGTCCCAAGGATTTGCTGGTTGCCCACAGGTGCGAGTTGCGACTGGTGGACAGTCTGGTTGGTCGCCTTAGTCGGGTGAACACGTTGGTTGAAAGGCGCATTGTGGGGTAGTGGGATCTTCATTCCATCTCTCATCAATCGGGGGACGTACGATCTCGGAATCGTTCCGATGTCCCTAGCCCAATTAATGGCTTCACGATTATGTAAAATCGCAAAATTCTCCTTAAGGGAAAGGCCCTTGAAACCCTTGTCAGAATTCAATACTTTTGGTTCCGCCAAGTTGAAAGCATGGCCCGGGTTTGCCACTGAATGTGCCACCATGGAGTTCTTCGTAAACTCCAATAGTTTGTGCTGGCTTTGGTGTTTCTGCATTCGGATTTTTAATTTCATCCGTGTTTGGCCGATGTAAACATGGTCGCAATTATTACAATGCGTTTGATAGACAACACTGCTACGTTCCATCAGCGGGGTCGAGTCCTTTTTGGCTGGTAGTAAGGAGGAGACGGTCTTGTTGCATCTTGGTGCAAATCGGATGGGTGTATCGCGCGTCATTCGCTGGACAGTACCAAACCAACGTCGGTCGTAAGGAAGACCAACCCAGACTTTCGGTCCCTCGGTGGTTGCCGATGTCGGGGATAGAGGCGCCGTGGTTGCTTGTTGCAGTTTCCGTAGGACTTTGTAGCAGAGCGATCTCGGATAGTTATTCTTCTGGAGAGTGTCAATGGTGCTTTCTACCAGGATCTCCCTACGTGCGGCGTCTGAAGTGAGCTCCACTGCCTGTTTTAAGAGGGCCTCGATGACGTTCAGTTTAATTCCTTGAGGATGGCAGGAGTGGTAGTCCAGATATCTTCCGCAATTTGTGGGTTTCTGGTAAATCTCCGTAGAGAGGACGTTGTCAGTCCTGACAACTCTTACGTTGAGGAAGGGTAGGCTGTTATTTGATTCTTCCTCCACTGTAAATCGCAGGCGTGGATGGTAGGCTTCCAGCCTCGATTTTAAGTCCTCTATGTGATCCCGGTGGATGACGGTAAAGATGTCATCAACATATCTTCGGTGTAGCAGAGTATATGTGTCAAATTCAGTGTGACACGTTTCCTCCAAGTCCTCCATCACAAGGTTTGCTATGACAGAGGAAATGGGGGAACCCATCGCCATTCCAAAGGTTTGGCGGTAGGTGCTGCCATTGAACGTAAAAAGCGTGCTATTTAAGCATAATCGCAAACCGATGAGAAACTCGGATTTCGAGATATCACCTACTGTGTCGATCAATCTAATTTTTTCCCAATGTTTGTCAATGACAGATTCAACTTTTTCAATTGGTACATTAGTGTAAAGTGAAGTAACATCAAAGGACAACAGACGGTGACTTTCCGGAATCTTCATACCCCGAATTAGACGCGAAAATTCAGTACCATTTTTTATGTAGGACGACGTCTTACCGACCACGTTAGATAGGATTCCCGCATAGAATTTTGAGAGAGCATACGAAGGGGCTCCGATAAACGACACTACCGGTCGCATCGGAAGGCCAGGCTTATGAGTCTTGGGCATCCCGTACAATTTAGGTAGAATGCCCACCTTGAAAGATAACTTTTTAAAAGTATGGTCTGAGATCCATCCATTGTCACGCCAACGTTTGGTCAGCACATTTACAGCTGATTCTCCAGCCGCTAGTGGGTTTCTAGTACCCGTGATCTTTTTATACGTGCTGGCATCCTGCAACATCATCTCCATTTTGTCAATGTATTCTCGCCGATCCATAGCGATGATGATGTTCGATTTGTCCGCTTTAAGGTAAGAGATGTCTTCTCGTGTATCCTTGATGAACTTCTGAAATTGGGAGACATCCCATCCAGTCAGTAATCTTGTGATCTGTCCATCTTGTTGTGTGACCTTTTCCTTGGGAATAGCGCCAGCTACAGTATCCCGAATTTCCCGTGCTGTGCCATCTTCGAATCTGTAGGCAATATTCTCTATCGCTGAAAAAACGTCCAAGGCCTTGGGACAGTCAGGGAAGGCGGATTTTGGGCCAAGGGCCAGGAATCGTTTGGCTTCTTCGGGAAGCCGTTGAGTCGTGAGGTCCATGGTCCATTTATCCGGTTCCAGGTTAAATTGTTGTCTCCTCTTGTTGAGTATCCTCCGGAATTTATCGTGTAAGCGGATGCGGTTGGTGGAGGTCTCGTGGTCGATTCGAAGTTCGATCTTTCTCTTCAAAAATTCGCACACACGTGCGTTGATTTTACCTTCCATGAAAAGCCATTGGGCATCGATTACATTATTGATGATCCTGATCTTCCTAAACAAATCGGAGATTGAGCCATTTAATACTGCTTTATCCAAGGTGTCGTAGATTTTATTTGTTCCAGGCATCCTGAAGCGTCGGGGAGAAGTGATACCTCTGGGAATGATTCCAAACTCCCTACACTTCAACAAAAAGGCAACTTGCGTCCTTGCAATGGCTAATTTGCTACCATAGTTCATGATCCTACGCATCGATCTTGCGTATTCTTTGCCCCAAATAACTCTGATTTCAATCAAATCAATAAACATTGCAGGCCATCAAGTGGTCGGAGAATAAATTCACTAAGCAGAACACGACCAACAAACGTTTGTTCCAAACGACGTTTCGCCACCATGTGGCATTCTTCAAGTTTTACTAGT
>JAQGAO010005779.1:0-13153 GCA_034697705.1 Ommatoiulus sabulosus
AAAAGAGTGCTCTGAGAGTTCCCCGACTGCTCGGTCTCAAGAGCTAGAGTAGCCAGAGCATCCAACATGGCGTCATGAGGACGCACCGTGCTAAAAATATCACGACTTCCGGTTGTACTGGCTAGCCACTGCTCTGCCCTGGAGTGGACAATTGGAATTTGCCATCATATTCACGCACTTGTAATCCGTAGCAGGTCATTACTGGGAAAGCCTGAGCCCCGGATGCCGGACCGTAGACACCCGAGCCTCGAACCGCCACATTTTTTTCCTGGACTTTTTTTCCCGATGGTAAAAATGTCTCATCAGGATAATTTTTCAGACTGGGTTATGTTAGGTTAGGTCAGCGGGGGTGTGGGGGCTGCCGAGGGGGGCATGAGACCCCTTTGGCAGGGGTTAGGGTGCGGAGCCCCCATTTAGGTAAGAAAAAAATGGAATTAACATATTTTAACAAATTTAAAGGGTGAGATATTCTAGGCTCAGGTTATCCCGGTGATGACATGGAACCTTGTGATCGTACATTGATGCCTCTGGCGTTGTTAAGTAAAATGAACGAGTGGCTTAATCGTAAAACTACTTGAAACCTTAGCTTCGCATTAGTGATACTGTACTTTTAACTAATTTCTATACTGCATGATTTCCAAATTCAAATATTCACGCGTCACAGTTGAAATCGAAAGCTGAAATAATGCAACTATATGTATCTCACATTGGACTTTGGCGTTTATCTTCGCAGCAATCTGCGAATGAACAATTTGGAAACTTGAGGTAAGGTCAAAACAACTTTTATTTCATAACATTTAAACAGTGGCGCGGAGGCGTAATTGACGCGAGTAACATGCCAGCGTTTCGCAGATTCGTTTACCCGTAATTAACCAATTGATGCAGATGTGCAAAATCTTTGACGAATAGGTTTGAGATACCACATTTTAATATGGACTTGGAAATATTATGCAACGAATAAACGGTGTAGCTATATTGTTTATGTAGGCCACATGCAGGTCGGAGTAGGGGATAATATGAAACATGAAGTATGAAGAAAGAAAAGCTTTGCTGTGGCCTATTTTTAGAGGAACTGCCCCAACATTTTCCTGTTATGGTAAGAACGCATCAAGGAAACTTGGTTTCCGTCAATGACAACTCCCGATTCGGAAAGCTGATTTAATAACGCCGCATTTCAGTTTCGGAAACCAAGTTTCAGTTTGACTTTTCGGTGTATTCCCACCTCTATAACAATTTTGGGACACAGCAGAAATTACAGCAATTTCGTGAAGTCACGTGTGCAAAAGGAATGCATTAATTGGTTTTAAAATGGCGATAATCTTGAGTGAATCTTTTAAACTAGTATTGGCGTGTCGATTTTGCACACGTGGCTTCGACTGTCAAAAGTGCCGTTCGTAAAGCATCGACTGCCCGAGTACCGGCCCCTGCTGTATTTTATAAACTTCAAAAAATTAATGTATCAAATTGCAATGACGTGCACTAATATTAAACGATGTTTGTATAATTTGTTATTAGTGACCTAAATATTGATCGAAGTTAAAGTAAAACACACTTTTCGTCTGGAAGCCTAGATAAACATGATACGCTGTAATTGTCAAATAATCGAACGATTTTGTAGTTTCCAAAAAAAAAAAAATCATTCAGTCGGTTAGAAAGTTAGCAAAATCGTGCATTAGACAATTACTTTTGGTATGTTTAAATTGAAATCGTACTATTTTCTATGGTATTTTTTGTTTTTCAGTCATTTATACCAAATTTATTAATGCTTTAGTTCGAAAAATAAGTCACAGAACACGAAAAATACATGTATATATCCTATCGGAATTATGTCCTATTTTTTTTTTCCTATTATATTTTTAGTTCAGTTTTTCCATATTTAAATATAAGCATATTGCCTTGCACTTTTCAGAAGGCTTTTGTTTCAATTTACAAACCCTTTGCAAGTGTACGTGTAAATCTTTTTTAATTTTGATCACGTTAGTGGAAATATACCGTTATAAAAGTAACTTTCTAAATACATGTAGATACGATTAGGAACTCTCTAAATTGCGTTTTTCATAAATTCTATCAACTACTAGCCCGGATATCAACGTTCAACTAAGCAATAATTGTTGGCATTGACAATAATTACTACTACGGCACCAAATTATTGAGTTCTGCTAGCGGTTCTTCAGGAGGGGATTTAAGACCCTGACCTATCATGACATCATTATCCTCATCTTGATCGTCACCTAAAACGATGATAGTTTTATTATCTAATTGATCTTGCTCGCCATCACTGATGCTTTTGAAATCCTTGGTACCGCTGCTCGGTTCCATGAAGCCATCATCTTCGTCCTGTTTGGAAATTTCCACAGTTATTTCTGGGGCAATTCTGACATTGACATCATCTTGTCCTTCGCTTCTCACTGTGCCTAAAACATAAACGTATATAGATAATTTTATTTCGAATTCGTCTAGAGTCAAGATTTTCCACTTAATTTCTCATTCGACCGCATTACCTTGTTCCGTTTGTCCGTTGTTCGACTCAATTTTATCATGTAACTTTTTAGGCTTGAGGACGATGGATTGACCGAGAATTTCAAATCCATTGATATTCGATTCTTCTTTTATCTTTTCTTTAATTTTAGCGTCGTTTTTATCGCCTTCCTTCAATTTTCTGATTTCTGCTGATAATTTCTTAGGTTCTTCCAATTCCATATTTTGAGTTAATTCTCCATTCCGCTGTTTAATTAATGAGCTGCTTCTGTCTTCTCTCGGTTCTAATTCTGTGTCTGTTAATGTCACAATGTCATCGGTTTGTCCATCGAGAAATGCCTTTATTAGATTTTCGCCGATGTCCATTTCTCCATCCAGTTGGTCAGCATCTTCTTCTACTTGTTCATCATTAGTCATCGCCTCTGGTGCTTCTTCTAAGTCTCCCCCATCTTCCGTCTTTCCACCTTCCTCTTGGTTTTGCTTTTCTGGTTTCGATTCCTCTTGACGTTGTTCTTCTGGTTTGTTCTCATCTTGCGGTTGAATCGGTTCTCCAGGTTCATCGTCTCTAGTGTTCTTAACGTCTATTGATTCCAATTCCGATGACTGCTCCATTTCCAAAGATTGTGCTATTGCAGATGCCATTACTAGTCCATCTTCAATATTTTCTTTAATCGTGTCTTTGGATTTTTCGAGATTGTCCTCTAATTCGAGTAATGACGTTTCACTTGACATTTCGGGAACTATTTCGTTAGAAACTAAACTTCCGCTTTCGTTTTCTTCGCTTTTCTGCATTTCATTAGTTTGTATTTCATCTGGTTTCTGATTACTTCCCAAGTCAGAAATTTCATTGTCGGTTATCGTGGGTTCCACCTCTTCCGCGTTAACAATTTCATTAGTTGATAAGAACATCTCACTGTTTCCATCTTCATTAGTCTTTGCGATTGTGGCATCAACAAGCATCTCGCCATTATTAGATGAATCTTCTATTATAGCGTTGCTGTTGATGTCATCCTTTTGTTCTGTGGTTTGAACCTTGTCAGAATTGTCCGCTAACGTTCCTCCATGGAGATTTTCTTCAGATTCCTCGACAGTTGTGTTTTCTTCTGTCTCTTTACCAATTTCAAGTTCTGTTAATGCATTGTCTGCCAGTTGATTTTCCTCCAAGATATCTTGTTCTTCCGTTAACTTAATGGGTTCTGTTTGGTTCAATTCTGCTATCTCCACTGATTCCGCGTTGTTTGGTCTCTCTTTTTCTGAAATTTGTTCCATCTCATTGACCGTTGGAACTTCCGCGCTGTCCGTTGTCAATGATTGATCTGATATTTGGGTGCTTTCTGTACTATTTTCCATTGCCAACGAACCTTCGTCGCCATTTTCTTGACTATTTATCTTTTTGTCCTTTTCTGTCAAGATTCCTGTTGATGGCGCAGAAACGTCTTGAGTTTCTTCTTCTTCTTTGTCATTCAGTATTTTCACCTCTGGTTCCTGTAAGTTTTCTTTGGGATCTAAGCTAATGGATCGATCATCATCAACTTCATTATTTTCTCTGAGGATTTCTGGAAGATTGTTGCCGAGACTTTGATTATCTTCCTGGTCGATTGTGGAATCATCAACAACAGAACTTTCTTTTAAATCATCATCTGTTACAATTGCAGTCTCATTGACATTTTTAAATTCCTCGGATTCGGTAGAATTTACGGTTTCTTGTAGGATTTCTAACGGTTCTATGAATTCGGCTGAATCGGATTCCCCTGAATCTTTTTGAAGCATTTCTTGATTTGGCAGATCTTCATTAGTGTCATTGTCGATGTTTTCGTTTGCTGTTTCTGCGTTTGTTTCCTTTTCTGTTCCTTGGTAAATTTCTTGGTCAACTTTTTCATTTTCTTGATTTTCTTCTGCAAGTGTGTCACTATTGTTCTCTAATTTATTGTACAAGTCGGTGAAATTTGGTTCATCTAATTGCTCGATTTCTTTTATTATTTCTGGTTCATTGACCTCTTCCGCAGTCTGCGATGGATTTGTTAGATTAACTGATTGAATTTCTGAGCCATTTTCTAAATTTTCCCGGGTTGTTGATTCTACGTCTTCTGCGACTTCCTTCATTATTATTCCCTCGGTTTTGGTTTGAATATCACTATTAATTAGTCCAGAAACATCATCTTGTATTAAGTTTTCATTGAACATTTCAATTTCTTCAGGCGTTACAATGTCGGAGGATTTTGCAGACAAGTCTTTCTCTGTTTCTTGAGATATTTCTGGATTCGGTTCCACTATTTCAACCAATTCATCAGCCTTGACGTCTTCGGAAGATTTTAATATTTCATCATTATTTTCTTCCACTACTTCGATTTCTGGCTCATCAAGTACTTCATCAGATTTTTCAAATTGTTCTTCTTCGTTGAAGTTGGGTTCTTGCGTTATGGTAGCTTCATCCACAGAACCGCCAATTGCTTCAAACGCTTCAGAATTTTTATCGCTCAGCGAAATGTCTGTATTTTCTTCAATTTCTTCAGCGGTGGTTTTATTTGCAGATTCAGTTTTTTCATCTATTGCTTGTCCAAAGTTTGTTGAGTCGGTTGGTTCGTTGCTAACGGTTTGAATGGTTTGTGGTTGGACATCTTCACTCGTTACTTCTTTTGATTCGTTGTTGTCTACCATCGTTTCTGTTATAATTTCCTGAGCTTTTGGAAGATCCGAACTTTCCGAGTTCTCCAGCTCTTCTACTATTTGTTCTAAGTTATCTTTATTGTTCATTGGCTCACCACCGTTATCAGTGATTTCTTTGATGGATTCGGTTGAAAATTCGGTTTCATTTAATGGTTGAATTTCTTTAATATCACTTTCAGGCTTATCATCTGTTAGGGATGTTGCTGTGATGTTTTCTTGGTTGTTTGCTTGGTCAGTTTGTTCATTTGAAATTTGAGGATTTTCTTCATTCATGTTAGTTTCATTACCTTCCAATGAACGTTTCAGTTCCTGTAATTCCGGTTTTGCTTCCAGAGAATCTTCAGCTGTTTTATTGACCTCCAAACTGTCCATTTCTTGGCCGTCTTCTGTTTGGTTTACTTTTTCTTCAATTGCATGGCTGTATTCTAAACTGTCTAATTCCGGCACATCGTATTTCATACTCGAAACCTCTTCAGTTCTTTGGTTTTCATATTCCAAACTGTCCAAATCAATGAAATTGTTTTCAATTTCCAAACTTTCATCGTTTACATTGCTGAAAATTTGGTCTTGCAGCGCATTATTCGATATTTTGGATGATGGCTCATCACTTTCAATATTTCTTTCATTTTCATTCAGATTTTCGTTTTTGTTTTTAGTCAGTACTATGGATGGCTGGTTGGCTTCAGTTAGTAGATCTTGATTCGCCACATTTTCAGTACTGCCCACTAACTCACTAGTCAGTGGTTTGTCTGTTTCTGGCGTTATCATTTCTTCTAAAATTTCCGTTTGTTGGCTTGGTTGTTCGTTTTCATTGATGACATCGATTGCGTTTTCTTCTACTTCAGCTGCTTTTTCGACTTCAGTTTCTGCTTCATTGCTCGATATCATCTGATTTTCCATTTGAGGTTCTTGTTCAGTATCTGTAATCTGCGATGTCAGGCTTGCCACTTCGTCTGGATTAAATGAATCCGTCGGTTGTAACTGATCGGATACCGGAAGCGATTCTCCTTCATTGGAAATATTTAATTCTGCGATCGATTCATCCAAAACATCATCTTTCTTTGTCATTAAGTCTTCAGAGTCTTCCATTTGTTTTTCAATTTCGTTCACTTCGATGCTTTCCATTTCGTTTCCAGCGATGGTTTGTGTGGTATCTTCATCAGCTTTCTCTAACTGATCTTCTACAGCTGTTTCTTTTGGTAATTCTAGTTGATTGATAGTTTTTTCGGTGACTTCTGATTCGTCAGGTGATTCGTTGGCTAGCTTTTCAGTCATTTCTTGTATCTTTAAATCGTCTTTCTCCAATTCTTGTTTGGATTCTGTTGGCTCATTTGGTTCTTTTTCTGGCAGCTCTTCCATCATGGCATCATTTCCTATTTCTTCAGACGCGTTATCGAGGTTTGCGGGGATTACCTCGGTTTTTAGTTTGTCTTCGTTGTTGACCGTCAAAGAGTCGTCATTACCTTCAACCATGGCGCCTTCAGAATCATTTGGAATGTCGTCATTCATCTGTGAAACCTCACTGGCTGATGGAAGAATCTCAACTTCATTTTCTTCTTTGTTCAGCTCGGCAATATTCTGTTGAAGATCTGCGCTGTTTTCATCGTTCGCTTCAGGAATTGCTGTTTCTGAGGTGGCTTGTAGTGGCTTTTCAAGGTTTTCTTCAGAGGTTTCTCCAACATTCTTTTCAGCATTATCTTCCGTTTGCTTCTGATCATCATCTTTGATCGATGCAGTCGGATGTTCCTGGGCGATGTCCATTGCCTGGTCTTCTCGTACATCTTGTGTCATAGAATCTGCGATGTTTTCTTCGTTTGACATTTCTCCAGATTCTGTTGTAATGTCTCGTGTATTTTCTGAATCATTTTCTCGCGAGTTTTCATTTTGCAAGTGCAGCGGTTCAGTTTCTTGGTTTTGGGTTTCTTGGGGTTTCACCTCTAAGGTTACCAGTTCGTCGGCATTTAGTATTTGGTTAGTCTCCCTTTCTGGTGCCTCCGCGTTTAGTGTATCGTTTACCTTTTCAGACATGGAATCGTCATTCTCCGTATTACTCGACGCGAGTTCAATACCATTCCTTTCGTCTGCTAATTTGTTGTCGCCCTCAATTTCCTGTCCTTCATCAGGAGCTGCTGAATCTTGCATGGCGTATGTAATTTCTCCTGGCACGTCTTCGTTATTTTCTACTTGATTTTCCAATTCTCCTTCATCTCGCAAACTTGTACTTTCCAAACCTTCGCTGTCTGCTGAAATTTCAGTTTCCTCGGGCGCCATATTGCTTTTTGTTGTTAAATCAAGAGCCGTCGATTCAATTTTATCGTTGTTACTGTTTACTTTGTTGTCATCGTCTGGATTTTGATCAGTTTGCGAAATATCTTGAAATTTCTCTTCAGTTTGGTCTGTCGATTCTTCAGGTATCCCAACCTCTTTCGCGACTGATGTTATGTCCTCCTGATTAACATCAGTTCCTGTCTTTTCTTCATCTTGTACATTTTGGATAGCTTGTAGATTTTCTTGAAATTCATTTTCTGTTGTTTTTTCTTCAATTTTTTCTGTCGATTCTTCAAGTATTCTAACTTCTGTCGCAACTGATGTTGGGTCCTCCTGCTTAACACCAGTTTCTGTCTTTTCTTTATCTTGTGCATTTTGGACAGCTTGTAAATTTTCTTGAAATTCATTTTCCGTTGTTTTTTCTTCAATTTTATCTGTCGATTCCTCAAGTATTCCAACCTCTGTCGCAACTGATGTTGGTTCCTCCTGATTATTGTCAGTTTCTGTCTTTTTTTCATCTTGTGCATTTTGGACAGCTTGAAGATTTTCTTGAATTTCATTTTCTGCTGCTTTTTCTTCAATTTTATCTGTCGATTCCTCAAGTATTCCAACCTCTGTCGCGACTGATGTTGGTTCCTCCTGATTATCGTCAGTTTCTGGCTTTTCTTTATCTTGTGCATTTTGAACAGCTTGTAGATTTTCTTGAAATTCATTTTCTGTTGTTTTTTCTTCAATTTTATCTGTCGATTCCTCAAGTATTCCAACCTCTGTTGCGACTGATGTTGGTTCCTCCTGATTATCGTCAGTTTCTGTCCTTTCTTCATTTTGGGTATTTTGGACAACTTGCAGATTTTCTTGAAATTTATTTTCTGATGTTTTTTCTTCAAGTTTTTCTGTCGGTTCCTCAAGTATCCCAACCTCTGTTGCAGCTGATGTTGGGACCTCCAGATTAACATCAGTTTCCGATGTTTTTTCGTCAGTTTGATCTGTTGATTCTTTAGGCTTGTCCTCTGTTGGAACAATTGATTCTAACTGATTATTGTCAATGCCCAAGTTTTCACTGTCTTCGGTATTTTTATCAGCTTGTGCAGTTTCTTGGAAATCTCCTTCTGTTTTTTCCACGAATTGGTTTGTTGTTTCTTCCGACATTTTAATTTCTCGAGTTCCTTCAAGGTCTTGTCTTAACGGCTGGGCTTCAAAAATGTCTTCATCAATTTTATTTGACGTTTCTACCAGTAATTCGGAATCTTTTGCAGTTGTTGGCTCTAGTTGATTGTTGTCGGTCTCTGTCTGCGCTTCATTTTGAACATTTGGAAAAGGTTGGAGTTCATCTTGAAGTTCCTCTTTTGTTGCCTCCATTTCTTCTATTCCACTGGTTGATTCTTGAAATAACTTATCTGCTGCAATGTTTTCATCAATGTCAGTTTCTGTCTTTTTTTCATTTTGAAAAGTTTGCGCTGTTTGTGCAATTTCTTGAGATTTTTCTTCTAACAGTTTTTCATCGTTTTGATCCGTAGTTGTTACAATTTCATTCAATTTATCCGATGTTTCTTCAGGTAATCCATCTTCTAATATAACTGCTGATTCTTCCACTTTATTGTCGGGTTCTATCTGTGCATCAACTTCAATTTTTTGTGCATCTTCCGGTGCGTTTTCTTCCAATTCACCTGTTGATTCTTGAAGTAACTTATCTGTTGCAACGCTTTCATCAATGTCAGTTTCTGTATTTTTTTCATCTTGAACAGTTTGAGCAGTTGGCGCAATTTCTTGAGATTTTTCTTCTAACTGCTTCTCTTCATTTTGATCAGTCGATTCATCCAGTAAATTATCCTCTGTAGCAGATTCAGTGGTTGATTTCTTTTCTTTATCTGCAGATTCTGTCT
This sequence comes from Ommatoiulus sabulosus, assembly GCA_034697705.1. Taxonomy (NCBI): domain Eukaryota; kingdom Metazoa; phylum Arthropoda; class Diplopoda; order Julida; family Julidae; genus Ommatoiulus; species Ommatoiulus sabulosus. The sequence continues at coordinate 9,297 of JAQGAO010005779.1, forward strand.
GTTCTTCATCTTGATCAGTCGTTACTTCTACTAATTTATCCTCTGTTGCAATTTCTGATTCCTTTTCATCAACTGCAGTCTCTGTCTGTTCTTCATTTTGAATATTTTGTGCATTTTCCAAAACGTCTTGAAATGCGTTTTCTTGCAATTTTTCATTAGTTTGGTCAGTCGATTGTTCGAGTAGCTCGACATCTGTTGCGACGTTTAATTCATCTAAATTAACGTCAGCTTTTTTCTGTTCATCATCATTTGTATTTGGATCAGGTTGCAAACTTTCTCCAAGTTCTTCCATTTTGATTTCTTGAATTTCTTCAACTTCTTGATTCAACGACTGAGCTTCACGCATTTCTTGCCAGAGATTTGACTCGGATGTTACATTGCTATCAGTTTCTTTTTCATCGGAAGTGGCATCCGTTGATGTCAACTCATTAGTATCAGTTCCAGCTTGTTTTTCATCTTCATTTGTTTGATCTGTTTGCACAATTTCTGGCAAGTCGCCTTCTGGTAGTTTTTCTTCGAGTGTATCTTCTGCTTCGAGTGACTCTGCAACTTCCGTTGATTTCAATTGATTAGCATCTCGCTCATTTATATTCTGAGTAGCTCGCGATGTTTCTCGAAATTCATCTTCAGTTTCCTTTCCTGCATTTTCATCTGCCGTTTCATCCAACACAATTACTGCCGATAAGTTCTCATTAGTTTGAATTCCTCGAATTTCTTCAGACTGTTGACGTAATGCTCGCACTTCGAAAACACCTTCCTCGTTACTTTCTGCAAATGGCTCCTCCGATACAACGACATCATTCTGTTCTGTTTCATTGTCCCATTGGTCATTTTGCGTTACCTCGGTCAAAGGTTTTTCTTCGGATACTTCTTTATCCTCCTGAGTTTCATCAATCAGCTCCGTAACCATTCCGTTTCCAGAATTTTGGTCCATTGTAAACATTACTTCAGAATCTTGACTATTCGCTCTGGTTTCTTGTTTGGTTTCCTCCTCCGATTCCTCCGTGATTTCTACACCCTTGTCTTTATTCGTTTCCTCACCCGTCTCATCTGGTGTCACTTCTGGTTGAATTTCCATAACGTTCAATGCTGATGTCAGTCCATTGTCCATTATTCCTTTTTGAATTACTATTTCATTTTCATCTGTTTCTGCATTTTCACTCAGTATTTTTGTTTCTGAATCTTCTAACAAACTCTTTGCTGTAACCTCGTTGATACCAGCGTCTTCTCTTACTAAATTTTCATCAAAGTCCTTGATTGTTGTTTTAATTGGATCGATGCTCGATTTTTCATCAATTCCTTCAATCGCGCTTCTTTCACGAAGTTCTTCCGTTGATGTTGCTTCTGCTTCTGTCTTATTAACATCACTGTCTTGATTACTTGTCATAAGTTCATCCGATGGTCTTTCTTGTACTATTTCCTGTATTCCTACGTTCTCATTAGTTCTGTCTTCATTCACCAGCTCGCCTAGAGCGTCCTCTAAGTCTACATTTGGCATTAAACTTGAATTTTCATCGATTTCTTGAATTTCATTGCTCGTTACTTCAAGTTCATCCGATGGCGTCTCTTGTGCTACTTCTAATTTCACCTTTTCATCCTTATTGTCATCATCATCTTCTTTCATTGACTCATCCGCAGAGGCATTTATTTCTGTTGATTTTAAACTCACTTCAACATCGGGTTCTTGAATTTCATCGCTTATCAAAAATTCATCGGTGGAATTATTTTCTATTATTTCTTCTATTTCTAACTTGTCGTTTTGAACATTTAGCACTCCATCTAATTGGTTTATCGGTGATTCTGTCGTTTCGTTCTCTTCAATCACTTCCGCCGGATTTTCATTCAATTGAAATTCCGCTGTTTTCGACGCCCTCGCTGATCCTGGAGCGAGGAATTCTTCGGAATTTTTCAAAATGGCCACATCCTCGATACTTTCTAGGAGAATATCATTGTCCGTTTCAGTTTCACTCGTCGTTTTAACGAGTAAATTTGCATCCTCTTTCTGCGAGAGATTGTCATCACCGGCATCTTCTTGCATTCCCATCGTTGTTTCCAATTCACTCTCCAATTCTTCGGATTGTTCTTTGTCCGTTTCTGAATTGTCGCTGGACTTCTCGGATTGCACATCTTGAACCTCTAAAGATTCTCGGTTATTCGCAGTCTTGCCCAAATCTTCGTCATCTTTTGAACCTTTCTGGAGTGAAACGTCACTTTTTCGGTTCTCTCCATTTTTATCGTCGTCTTCTTCGATTGTCACATCATTTATTGGCTGGGATATTTGAATTTCTGATGGCTTACTGATCGCTGCAGCCGTCACCATTTTAGGGTGTATGGTCTCCTCATCAGCTTTTCGACTTTTTCCAAATTTAGTTTCCTTATCTCGATCGATACTCCAATCATTACTATCGATCAATGTTTCTTCTTTGATGCTAATCTATAATTTAATGAAATCAACGATACACGCTTGAGACCAATCGGTTCATTACTGGCCATGGTAACAGTGATAACGGTTCATTTTTAACGAAATTTGAAAAATGTTAGAAAACCATGTATTTACCTTTATTAAATCTTCTTCGTTGATATCCAATAGTTTTCCTTTCGCTATTAAATTGTTAAGGTTGATATCTGATCCTCGTTTTTCAGCTAAAAGATGATGGAGCAATTAAAAGCAAATATGAGCAGAGTTTGAAAAATAAGTTAATCACTAATTAGATCACTCTGGGTGTTCATTAAGTTTCAGCAATCATTTTTCTAAAAAACAAAACGGCTGCCCATCTTTGCTTTCCAATTTTAAGAACGTGTATTTTTTGAAACATATATTTTAATGTTGAAATATGTTATGGATGATGGAATAATTTTTCCAACAAATTTCAGTTAAATCCATACAGCTCTTCTTTTTTTTTTAAAATAATTGCGGAATTATTTAAATATAGTATAGTATTATTTGAATACAGTATTTTGTTTTGAAAAAAAAAAAATATTACTATATTAGTTTCAAAAATAGCTCGTTTTAGTACATATATCAATTGTCAAACGTTTTAGTTACCAAAAATTGTTCCAATAACTAAACAGAGAGAAATAATGTGATTTCGCACCTTCATTTCGAATAGCGAGTAGTTTATCGAAATAAACGGCTGCAAAACTGTTGATGTTTTCTGGTTGTCTTCTCAACACTTCTCTGGCTAATCCTTCGAGGACTTCCTCCAATCCCGTTGGAATGCACAATTTCACGAACAGTGGGTTTACGGTAGTCATTGTAGATAAGTTTGGAAGTTACGTTAAAAAGAGATTGTAAAATTCCCTATTAAATTCATAAAATTAATTTTAGCAGATGCATGGTTACTTCAGTGATAATGTACGTGCAATTTTTTTTTACTTTAAAGCTTAAAAAGAATATAATTTCCGAATAAGGGGCCATCCATAAAGGACGTCCGGCTAAGGGGGGAGGGGGGGTATGTGAAAATGGGACACAGGCGGACAGGGGGGAGGGGGGAGTTCAAGGAAACCGGACGTCCGGATGTCAACTTGTGCTTTAACTTTCACAAGTTTTAGATGATAAATTGATTGCATTGGTTTTATTTTCTCACTATTCAATTTATAGGTAAATTTGCTGATTGCTTCAGCTTACATAGCCTGCATCAGCTATTAAATTCATTACCGCCCCTTTATATGGAGGAGAAAAAGTTCGTTTTGGCCTTTAAAACTGGGTGGTTTGGTATTCTGTTAGGGGAAATTTCTTGTTTTATTGAAAGCTGTGAATTTGTACAGGTTGTTCAATGCCTAAGTAATATTTTGGATAAATATACATTCTGGATATGTATTTTGCATCAAAAGTAGCAGTCACTAAACATATCCAC
>JAQGAO010005780.1:0-13153 GCA_034697705.1 Ommatoiulus sabulosus
TGAAGCGCCTTTGCTGAAGTGGTATGGGGGCGCTGCGGTCATGATTCGTTCATTAGGCCTACTTCGTCGCTATCGGTAAGTATAGCCCGGGCAAAGCCGGGCCTTCCAACTAGTCTTTTATAACATTACCAAGATGCTCAAAGTGCACAAATTTGATTATAGCTTAGGGCATCGTTTTAGTACTGACACTCACGACTGATTGCTGGTCAGTGGTTTATCGCAATTTGTCAGGATTCCACTCGAAAAGCCCTAGAAATATGAGGCCAAATTTGACAGGCATTGAACGTAGGAATTTGCCGGACAAGTCTACATCTCCGGTGCGTTTAGGCGTGAAGCCCGCATTCGTGCATCTACGGTGTTCATAAAATGCAGTTGCTGAACGATTTCATCATCCGTTAAATAATTAAGCACGGCCCTAATTAATGACGCTTATCGACGGAATCGTGAAGGGTCGTTGCGATTCTTTCGAGATCTGCAGCCCCATCATCGAGACAAAAGTTGAAATTCGGTGGCGAAAGTATTGAGGTTGAATAATTGGCACTTCGTTTTCATCAGCTGGAAACAGATGGAGGAGCGTGCGTGGAAACGCACGGATATACAAGACGAAAGGAGGAAAGAATGGCAGGCCTTGTTGAACATGAGACAACCTGGGGGTGGGCTAAGATAATGCAAATGACTCCTGGCTGGTAAACAAACGAGCTGCCAAATTGGATGGGATTCAGTCGGATTTATTTGGACGCGAGACTGTGGATGGCGAAGGCCGTTTCACAATGGCGAGGCAGTGGAGAGACGTCAGAAGTTGGAACTTCTGGCAATGAGGCGAACTTCACATGGTCCGGGCTGTTTTAGGAGATCGCTGCATTTTCCATGCTTTTCAACAGCTAATCTATAGAACTTGCTCAATTGAGTGTTTGCCTTGAATTGAACATTTTACGAGAAACATTTACGGAATTCGGTGTTGTAGACAACTTGGGTGGGTTTCTTTGAAGACGATTTCTTCAACTAGATGTTATACATGTATATCTTAAGCTATACGTTCATACTGCAGGATACATAGCGGCACATCTTGTTTCTAATTGTTGCCATTTGTTTATGGAAACATACATGTAGACTCCTTAATAGGTTTATATTTCCATAAATATAAACTTCTGTAATTTACGCAAATTTATGTTTCCAGCAACAAATGGTAACAATTATTAACAAGAAGTTCATCTACAATATTTCATCTTATAGTCGTGGCTCTACGTGGAATGCGTTAGAATTGTCTTCAACATTTCCCAACGCTGAACTAACCTTGGCCTAAATGGGTAACCGTTACCTCATTCTCATTGACTTCCGGTTTGTTTTAGGTCGCAGATATAATCGATAGTGTTCGATTACAACCTGGTGATGGCGTCTTAGGCTGATAGGAAATGTGTTATCTTGACTTAAGAAATAGTATTTGCTAGACATTGGTCAGATATTACGTGTATTTTATTCAATATACTCGTGCTACAAAAACAACAAAAAGTCATGCATCAAGAGTTGACCAGCTACTGACCGTTTTAAGGTCCTCCCATTGGCCCTGGCGTTCGTTCCGAAATGCGTGAACGTCGCTTCATACCGACTCTTATTAGTGGACATTGGATAGCCGATGGTCACTTGTACACCACGATTGCAGGAAACAGCGTGTCATCTGATATGTTGCCTTACGTTTTTTTTTTTCTCCATCCTTTTTTAGCATCCTTGCAGAAATGACGGCGTTCGCAGCAAGATTCGTCCGTTCGAGTGACCACACCATGCGTCCATTGTCCAGCGGACAAAAGATAAGGTAAAGAAAGCAAATAAGAAAAATGACCAAATGTCTTTATATTGTCAGTGTATATATATGTGAAAGAATGGAGGGGTGGTTGTCAACGCCTGGATTGAGGATGGGGCTTGAAGGGGTAGTGGTCAAGCCTTGAGAATAGTGGACAGTGTCACGACTTGTAAGTAAGGGGGTTATTATCTTATACAAGGTATTCCGTATGACTGCTTGCTCATAAATGTGGGTCAATGACAAATAGACCTTATCTTTAACCTAATGGCTCGTAAGGAAGGTCTTTGAGTGAAGGTACGTGTCCGAAAATTCGGCCATTGTCACGCAGGGGGGAATTCAAGATGACGTAAGCGTATTTTCACGAATACGTTATCTATATCGCGAGAAAATCTTTGCTGCTTCGGACGTTTCCAATCTGCGCGCTTCTATGGTGTTGCTCAGCTGAGCGAAAGATGACCTACTGACCAGCGGCCGATTGTTGCCCATTGTGAAACTGAAGGAATTCACAATTTCATCCCCCCCCCTTCCCCCCCAAAAAAATACGGAACGAAGCCATTACACTTTCATGGCCCATTATAGTCCTGTTACAATATTTATGGGCCATTCTAATCGCCAATTTTTCGTATAATTTCTGTCATTTTGGACACATTTCTCGCAACAAAATCTACAATGTGACCACAATATGCTCGTAACTTAATTACTGTATTACTCGAGAGCACCCACGCTCCAGAAGTGACACAACTAAACATATTCAGTTTTCGGTGTATGAATGACGGTAACAAGTCGAGCGAAACGAGCTCCGTATTCAGTAGAAACGGCACATCTGAGTTAACCATAATGTCAGCTACAGTAAATTGCAATATTTTTGTGTCACTTTACTATACACGATTAGATTAGTCAATGATGTAAAACTTGCTTTACCTAAAAATGAAAAAAAAAATTGTGACACTTCTGAAGCGTGGGTTCAAAAGTGTCGATTCCTGTTTAGGTGAAGTAGACAGAATCGTTTATCTGTCATTAGAGAGACTTAGATTAATGCGCATGCGTGGCGCTAATCGTTGGTCACTGAGTCGTAATTGTCAACGTGAAGCAGACGACAGAATCGTACACGCAAACGATTCGCACTTTTGACGATGGCGTTGTTTTCTAAGTTGCTTCATCCAGTCGACTTGACAGGTGGCGCTTCTAGCAATCGTATATATCGTTGAAGGCTCGACCATGGTTGGCTAAATCACTTTTCGTCATACGTTTTACGTGATTCTGGCGCATGCGCAGATTGGCCAATTGCGAATCGTTCACGTATCGGGTAAGTGAATCGTTTGCCTGCTAAATCTTCCTATTTATAGACTTCCCATTTTGGCCTATTAAATTTTCCCAATACGTCCCCAATTGGAAACTCCCACCTCTTCTATTCATGGACGTATTTTCTAAACTGCCCTCGCGTCATATTTCCTCTCAGTAAACAGTAACTCCCAATAGGACAGGGCAATGCTGAATCTAGAATAATTCCTCACGAATCTTATTACTCGCGATAACCTCCAACTGCTTTTTGACTGAAAAAGAAAACAACTCGTAATGAGTTTAGCCCATTAGGGAGCTCGTGTCTAAACAGCGATTTGCGAGGGATAAGTTGAGATTAAAAACGATGCTTATTTCTGTAGGCGTGCCGATCTCGCTGGTGACCTAGGCCTACTCGTTCCTGATCTTAATCCAAGCCCATTAGTCACGGCGCTTCGGCCATATTTCTTCGAAGCTGGAAAAGATCGCATCCGTTTTCAAATTGCTATGTAAATAAGTTTCATCCTTAAAACAAAGAGACGATGGTTGCACGTAAAGGCTATTTGCTTCGAAATGGAAATAAGAAGATAAGCGAATGCATTTCTTTTAGCTTCACCTTTCACCTCTGGAACCTCAAGGGCGCATCTCGAGTCGTGGAAGAGCATCCGTTTAACCTTTTCAATACGGAATTAACGCCATCCGTAACATAATATACCTGCAATGCTAATTTTTTTGGAATATATCGCGACCCCGCTTCAAACGTGACAACTCAGCATTTTTCGTTTTGCGATAAAGAAATTTTTAAAATATATGGTACAATCGTAATGCACTCGTAATGCCGTCTTAAACTTGAAATTAACAATTTTTAGTTGTGTCGATTTTGAAGCGGGCGTGCGATATTTTCGCCTTTGCGAATGGATATAAATTCAAGATTTAGTTCTCCCTCTTAGCAAGATTCATCTACTTTAGGCTAATTATGTCTCTACAATTTTGAATTTTTTTTTCTTTTATTTTTAAAAATAAATAAACTTGGCAAGATTCAAAAATCGAAGTCGCAACTTCGCGTGGCTTTTTAGAAGAACATTTTGGGTTTAATTTTCAAGTTGTTTTATTGTCAACTAGCTGGAAGGCCCAAATTTTCACGGGCAGTACTTACCGATAGCGACGAAGTAGGCTTAAAAATACCAAAAATATACGGAGCCCCGTATAGCGGAAGATTATTTTTTTTCGTTTTGTACGCGTTTTGCGTCATCACGTACAAAACGAAAAACAAAAAAAGTAATTCATCGCTACGGGGCTCCGTGTATCTGCGACCCCGGAACCAGGCATGCATCAATCCATCCACAACGCTCGGAACATATAGCTCTTCTTTATACATATAGAAAAGATGACCCATGCTGCAAGGAGCACAATACATATTGTTTAAACTCTTTATTAAAATGAGAACACGATGAATGTTCCTAAAATTTTGGCATTGCAGATTGCTTTAAGCGGTGCATACATTGAAAACATTAAACATTTGGAAAAGCTAGCCCACATTATTGTAAAATCAGGATGATGCAACCGACCGACAGCTAGGGATGAAATTTCTACAATATACGTACAGTATCTCGATTTCGGTCAAGTGCATTATCATTTTTTTGTCCGCATGCACCCCACGCATGTGGGCTAAAGTGAAATTTCGGTGAAGCATGAATCGGTGCACCCCTCGTCAGGGGGCGCCTCCGCGGTTTAAACAATGGCGTGGGTGACTCACGTAGTTCCTATTCTTATGCTAATGGGACCTCCATTTACCCCCTAACCCAGAAGCTGGGATGAGGGAGGGATACCCTAAAATCATGGAAATTTCCGCTCTCGTAGGCTTCCTCCCTCCCAGGGGAACCGTCGTGTGGCGCCTATCTCGCTGTCGCAACTGATAACGAAGGTGCTGGCAATGAGAAAACGCGCATTAATTTATTAATGAAACCTTAAATCAAAAAGCGTATCACTGAATGAAAATGCCCTACTTGAGAAAGCGTGCTATTTTTGGGATTGACTGAGAAACTGCTAATGTTATTTACAGGGTGCTCGCGCGTACGTCGCTTATATCCGAAAAAAACGATGAGCGATTATAGAGGTTTTGGGGGTTGCGCGCAAAAGTTCAAAATTCAAAATTTAAAAGTACATGTAATACATTTTTAAAACTAAATTTAAAATACATCTAGAACGCATTGAAGACGTGATTGCAGAAATGCATTCATTGCAAATATCAGACAGGGAAGCTTGTTAAGGCAGGGTGGCCTATAAAGTCTTGGCCCTGAGTTTGAAAAGTTTAATTTGACAAAGTACAAGTAAGCATGTAATTGTTTCAAAAAAAATTATGGTGAATAATTAAGGAATACAAGCAACCTCATACAAAAGTATCAAATTATATTCCAACCATTGCTTTCAAATGTGTGCAGCCGATCTTCACCATGCACTGACACAAGCTTTCCAACAAAGGTCCATGCTAGTATTTATACCTAGAATAGCATCAATGATAAAATGTTTCAGATGTGTTGGCGTCACGAGGTTTGCGAGAAAAATGTGTCCCTTAGAGGAAGAAGTCCAAAAGTTGTTGGCAAAATTTAATAAAAGTGTGCGCAAGATTTTATTACTTGCTAAAGCATTTAATGAAAGTACGAAAAGTACTAAAATACAAAACGTAGTTACAGTTGACGATCCTCAAATTGGGTTTTGTTGAATGTGTCGACACGTGAGGGGGATATCTTCCAAACAATGCAGCCATTAGAATCTACGCAGATTTATGTAAAACGTTTGGAAAACATTAGGGGTGAAGGGCACTTACTCCAATGACCCGGGAGACGCGACAAGCCAATTTTGCCAATTTTTTTATGAGCGTCCCCTTTATCCTCTGTGCGACTTCTAAGTGTTGTTATTTTTTTCCCCCCAAATACATGTAGCTTTAGTATCAAGTTCAAGTGTTCAAAACGAGAACGTTGCATAAGATTAAAACGTTAAAAGGCCAATAATGCATACCACTGTTTCTATATAAATAGCATTAATGGAGAAAAAAGGGGATTCCCCCTCTCTTTCATGTTAAAATGTTATCGAGTCTGAGAATCGTCAAGGGCTAGTCTGGCTTCGCCCCGCGTAAAAAGCTCCCCAAAATAAAAGACTATTTTTACTATAAATGCATTTTATTGTACTGTAGTAGGCCTACTTTATGCATACAAATTTTGTCGCATTTTCGAATATTCCAATTTTCAAAAATTAATTACTAACAAACTAACAAAATACTAATGCAATAACAAAGCTGTATCTGAGTTATATGCAGTTTAAAACTTTTTTAAAATTCTTGAATAAAAGTTTTTTATTTTTATAAATAACGCGTTTGTTTTGAAAGAATATCAAACGAATTTCTGATTATGAGTATGGTCGACAAAAGCTAGTTTCTTCGTTTAAGATGAATTTCGAATTGGCACCTTTTTATATAAAAAAGTGAGTTATAACATGAAATTTCCCGATAAAAGTTGCAGGACCCGTGTGGTAGCATTTCATTCCAACATCGTTGGAACTTTAGTTTTTGTTGCTGAAGTCACGTTTTGTCGTACTTCTGATAATACGAACTACGGTTTAAACGGTCAAATTTGACCTCCCTTGAGCTTCGTCTTTACGATCGAAGTTTGACTGTATTCTTAATGCAATCTTAATGTCATTGCGCTCGATTATACTGTATATTTTAAAATGTTACTTAAAACAACTGTATTTTTTGTTCATTTATGTAGCAAAAACACAATGCATTTGATTCAGAACAAAATAATTGGATTCAAAGTTTTCAGAGTGGTTCATAGAAATTAGGAACGAGTTATGAGATTCGAGAAGATGAATGGATTCTAGTTTAAAACGTGGATTTAGGAACTTTCTGATAGATGCAGATAAATTGAATGACAATTTCTCTGCATATAGAAAATGGTTGGGTTTCTCTGAACAATTTATTGTCTTAAACTTAATTCATTTCGTTTTATAGCTGGCTTATGTTTTTTTAAGAGCAACACGTTTCTGATGATGGATGTTCAAACGAGTTCAGCAACCTTTCCCTCCATTCAAACCCAGCGAAGTATTTTCTTTTTCTTATAAGTTTAACGCCGCCTTTAACTTATGTATACTTATAAAATTTGGGGAGTTTTCCTAAGCAAGCAGCTGGTTGGCGTTCCGATCTTTTAACTGCACATATTTAAACCGATCGTGGTCTGAAATAGCTTCTCGGATTTCATTTTATGAAATTGACCCGTTTCTGGTTTTAACTTATTTCGATGTTTAGGTTTTCGCCGAAAAACGCTTACCGGCTCCGAAGGGAGGGAGAATGATTTCGTATTTATTTTTGTACCGCAATACTATAATTCAGCTGTCATGAAAGTCCGTATTGTCATCGTAAAGTTGCGTGTTTTTGAGCTAAACTTAGTTCAGGAAGCAAAACGGATGAAAACCATGTTTAGGATATTTTTATTACACGAAGAAGCTGACTAATTATGTAGAATATTACTAACAGGATTTGTACATGTAACTGTTTCAATTCCATCGATAAATTCAGAAATGATTCCTTTTATCCCTTAAATAGTGAAAGTCTTGTAAAATACGTTTGTGGAAATTATAGTTTCGTGAATGTTTTTGTCGGAATTGCTGATAAACCTTTTCGTTTTGTCATAAATATACGCGAAAACAAAAAAATGAATATTGATTTAGAAGTGTAATTTTTTCCATAAAATAATGAATTAAGGACAAACACGTGTTTAGTCAACGCTCGAGCAAAAAAATGTGGCAAACTTATGCCAAAAATTCTCTTATCGCACCTAATTTACAGAAGTAAAATTAATGTTGATATTCCAAACGAGGTTTTGATTTATGCTGGTTATCTAAAAATCGAACTAAAAGTTCTCGTTAATGAATACCCGTTAAAATGGGACATATTTTGCCAAACAGCAAATTTCTTTATTTTGACTTTCGCCATTGTGTTATAAAATATGGAAAGATTATATTGATTACAGCTTAGGACAATTAATCTCTGCATGATTATCCCAATTCCTGTCATCAGTTTGAAAAAGATGCAACGATCTGAGAGCATATTTATTATTCCCAATCTTCGCCACTAATCGTGCCTTACTAATTTATATGCATAATATACAATTTGTAATCCTAAAGTAAAGTAAGACGATTCAAACGAATGAATGTACTACATGTATCAGAAAGTAATAGAATATTTTAAGTGGAAACTCAAAATCCTTTATTTTCTTTCCGACTTGTTTGAAAACTACATATATATACACCTTTTAAAATGGCTTTGTATGGAATGTAGTAAAACATTATTGGAGTAATTATAGCATGGGCTCAACGTCAGTTGGTGTCACAGGATGATGCTCCGGCAGCAGATATCAATCGTGGTGTCGGTTTTGCAACAGGAAGCGCATCGCCATTCATCTGCCATCCGCCATTCATCTTACCCGGTCTTTAGACCGGCAACAATAGCGAAATACTTCACTGTGTCACTGTGCGTATTGTTGGGAAAGAACTTAACACGGGATGGAAAGGGAATACGGTCTTGGTCGAATTAATATAAGAAATACCCCAGCATTCTCCTGGGAAAATTGCAGGAAACCATTAAAAAAGCGAGAATGCTATCATTCCAAAATGTGTTGCTGCGAATACATTTAAAAATTAACGCATCTTAGCAACGAAAAATAATGCAAGTTGTGTTTTTCTAAGTATAAGTGTTATTTTATGACATATTTTAAAAACATTTCTTGTAAATGTGGGTAACCATTGCCTAAAAGTTTCAAATAATCCTATAAAAATTGGCATTCACATACAACTTACTGGCTATCAGTGATTGCCTATCTTCAGGGGATGCTGTAAAACAATGTCCTATTTAAGTTGCGTTAGACAGTCGTAGGATGTCGCCACAATCTGTATATACGAAATTTTAGGTTTTTTATGATAAATTCAGTCTAATAAAAACCATATCGTGTACATGTATTTGTATAAAATCTAAAAAAATCTTGCAAATGTTGGCATTCACTTATAACATTAAGGCTATCAGTGATTGCCTATCTTCAGGGGAAACCTTTTAAAAAACGTCCCATTTGAGTTGACTTACACAGACGTAGGATGTCACCACAGTCTGTATATTCGCAATTGTACTTTTTATGGTAAATCCAACCCAATAAAAAATCTATTTCGTGTATTCAAATTAGCGTATCGTTTGCTTTAATTAGACGAGTCACATGACCTATCGCAAGAGGGTAAAAGCAATGAGATGCACCCTACTGCTAGATTCGCAATAAAGCAAAATTTCTCTTATGACTCATTCCCAACAAAAGAAAGCAAAAAATACGAAGTTATTGCTTTATTAATTGCAAGACCTAACCCATCCGTAATTATGCTTATATTAAAAGGCGAGTTTATTTATAGCTCGTTGCATTCTGATTAGTTAATTTTCGCTTATGTTTCACTTAATGAAGGCTAACGATGCATTTCATTAAGATTTTAATAACGGTAGATTCCCATTACTAAGCTATTTATAAAAATTCCCGCTTATTCGTCCTCGTGCTAATTCCCAGAGCCCTACATGCGAGACAAAGGAGTCTAGGACAGTGATTCATTAATTTAATTGGAAGCTAATTAATGGAGGGTATTGAATAAAACTCTGATTAAGCTGAAAGCTCAGGCCTGTTTTGTAATCAAAGTTGAAATTTTAGTTTTAATTAAACCCTTGCGGTGTCAACCGTCAGTTAAGTTTAATGACAGGACACAAATTTTTTATTCGAAAATATCTAGTTGACATACATGTATTTCTTAAACATATTTACAAGGGCGATTACATGTTATTTTCAATATTAAAAGCAAAACTGTCTGTTTTCATTTAAATTTGCAGCAGCATTTCTATTATTCGGGGAGTTTGGGGATTGTTTGAATGAAAATTGTATTTCTTTGAAAATTTGTAACATAGTAACATTCATGTAACATTCAAATTTTAAATTTTAGCATATTAAAATAGTACCGATGTTTGGTAAAAAAATGAACACAAGAAAGAATGATTTTTTTAAAGTTCGACGTTTTTGAAAACAATGTGTGGATTCCATGTTTTATTTTTTTTTAAATTTTGTCTTTTTTTCGAAGAACTGTTTCAATGCGGATGGCTTATTAGTTTGAGAATTTTAATTTAACTAAAGACTCCGATTAATTCATAACCCGGATAATCGGGAGTCTACTGTATTTAGATGTATTTGTGTGGCCATACGTTTTGTGTGTGCTGAGTTTATGATGCTCGGAAGAGTCAGGTGGCAACATAGGTCTCCATATGCAACTTCAATTAATATTAATTGCGTAAATAACACCAGCATTATTTGGGGCTTTCCCCATTCGTTTTATATTCAAAATAATTTGATCAAATGCGCCTCTGGTGGGCGCGGTCGCCATATTTGGTCTAGCCTCGCGAGTCATTAATCCGCTTGATTAATGAAAATTTCTGAGGGGACATTGCGCTATTCTCGTGGATCCAACCAAGTGTTTGATGCTTATTGTCTGGCCAAATCATATAGACAGTAATTAAAAGATTTCACGCAGCTCTGACCTCATTCATTTATAACACAAACACGTGTCTGTCATTTTTCGTGTTTCAGAACCATACATTGTGAATTTATGAACACCTTCCTGGTAGTGATAACAGCTTCAGAATAAAGAAATAAAAATATGGGCCTCATAAGAACGCGTGCATGTATAAAAATACATATTAAAAAGTTCCACTGAATTGGTGCGGATTGTTTCAAGCAAAAATGTAAGCAATTTTCATTTGTTTGAAATTTCGAGCTAGAACTAACTCGTTATATTATTGCTTACATCCGAAAAATAACAATAAAAAGTGTTTTCATTTTCGTGCTCGTTTGCGCTGAATTGCCCTACACACGCATTATTGCCTTCATGTTACGTTTATCGATTCGGAAGTTTTAATTTACGGGCTTTATTGACCAGTTGCGTCATTCTAACTTTAATCTACAATAAATCGATTAATGATGACACAGTTGAAAATCTCGTACTTTATTGAAATCTCTTTAAAAATCTAATTTTGACTCTCTTATTATTATCATAGAGCTTAATTGACCGATCCAACCATACCAGTATTTAAAATACAGAATTTGCATAACCTTATACATTGTACCTGTAAATAATACAGTGCATGTGCAGAAATAGGCCAGCGTTAAAAATTCTCAACAAACCAATCAACATATTTCGCCTGTCTTTCTTGACTTTTCAAACATTTTCAAATCTTTAAACGTTTTGTATATTTTTTAAATGTTTCGAAAACTCTGCAGAAACTAAAATACATGTATTTGAAGCTCTTTGTAATTTACTGGTTTCATCCTTAATAAATCTTATCGATTTTTGAAAATGGTGTAATTCATTTTGAAATTTGTTAAAAAAAACTGCATACCTTTTTTATCCATATGACCCAGCATTGGTATATAATTTTGAAAAACAAAAATACTTAACATTTTTAATTTCTGACGGAATTTTTGAGATATTACCAATTTTTAGAAAATTTGTAAATTTTCGGATCGAAGACCTATTTGTGGTTCATTTAATACATTGTTTTCAACGTATTAATTAAATGTTGGGCAATCTAATTTTCCTCAACGTTTTTTACGCTTAAACTTTGTGTTCCAGTTATTTCAAAATTTTAAAATTATGATCATCTGTGAAATCTATGCAAATATTTTAAACTATATTTTAAATAATTAGGTCTGGAAATAAATGTGTACGGTTAGAGCGAGTTTTGAATTATGGAAATAGAAAGTACATGTGATGTCGAAGTGCATGTATTTTGTTCCGAGTTTGCGAACCTTTGCTAATCCTTCAAGTGTTGGAAAATCTTTGAAAATCTCAGATGCAACATTACACGAGCGTTACTAGCAGTAAATCACCGTGTGTCCTTAACGTTCAAAAATATACACTCTTTAAAGCGTGACCAGAAAGTGCTATTGTAAGGTTTAATTGTTAGTTATTTTTAAGTCTCTACTTAAGGTTCTTAGGGAGTTTCCTTCATCTTCCCCGAGGACTCCCAAGGCGTTTCAGGACTCCGAATCCGTCCTCAAGGTTGGGATTTCTCGCTAGACCCTGAACCTTAGAAGAATTATTTGAAAAAATTAAACAAAACTCAAGTTCGTAAAACAGTAGGTGAGCTCGTAAGTTAAGGGGATTTCAACCTGGTTTTCAGCCAACAATGGTACACGATGCTCGTTATTTTTGATTTTTTTCTTTAAGTTAAGACATAAAAAAGCTCGTTTCGGAGCTGCCAAGTAGGTCATTGCGAAGACCAAAACAGCGAGATTTTTCAATTGTTATAAACTAGCGTCGATGGTGGCTCCTTAAATCACAATTTCATGTTTGCCCTCACCGAGTGCACAATGGGGTGACGTTTTTAGCCCAAAGCCAAAAGGACGAAGAATTTCACCTATTTTGAGGTATTTTCTCCTAAAACGAAAGTGGTGCAGTAGGATCAACTCCGTTTTAAGTCCATTTTTACGACTTTTTTCCTATTGTTTTTCTCAGCTGCTGATACGAACAATGCCTTTTGTCACAAATATGGTGACAGTCGGCGCTATTTCGATGCTGGGACGAGTGTTTTTGTTTTTGGAAAAAAAGCTATATAAAGGCAAAGCTAAAGAAATTTCTCAAGAAATAAATAACCAGCTTACCGGTAACCAGTTTTATCCTTTTGGCCCAATTAACGAACAGTTCCTTTCGTCACTCCAATGTGAGGATATCTGAAGACATGTGCTTTTAAAAGATGTAGGCCTTCTCCAAAATCTTGTCGATTTTAGGAAACATCTACTGTTACTCCGAAAATAAGTAACATACGAAAACTGGTTCTTATATTTTTTTTAAAAAAAAATTAAATTATAAATTCTCGGATATTTGCGATTACCATCAATTTACATCATGTATCTTCAAGTGGTCGGAATAAGTAATTAAGTTAACAACGACACGACCAAAAACGTTTTTTTAGAACGACGTTTCGCCACCATGTGGCATTCTTCAAGC
>JAQGAO010005781.1:0-13152 GCA_034697705.1 Ommatoiulus sabulosus
AAAACTGATCTTGGTGAATTCATGCTCGTTTCGCCAAACCACACAACGAACGAAAATAATTCTTTTTTAAGAGTAGATTTTCGAAATAAATTCTCGATTATTTGAAGCAACGTGGGTAGAAAGCTTTTAGGTACGCTCACAAAATACGACACATGCTCCAAAAAAATTGAATTTCACAGTCAACCGCATTAGCGTAAGAATGTCCCTCTACCGATATGATTGATAAGAACAGGGGTCCCTTGCCAGAAATGACATTTTTAACTTCCCCGACTTCTCCAGGTTCTTAAACAAATTTCCCTGACCAATGGCTATGTCGAAATTGACCTAGGCCGATTTCTAAATCGAATGATCGAAATTGAGCAAGTAACAAATTTTACGAAATTAGTATGAAAAATTAGTAACTCTGAAATTTCAAAGTTGAGAATTTTGCAAATTTGTTTCATCGGAATCCGTCGAAAACTTTCCAAATTAGTAATCTGCACTCGAAAACAGTTCAAATTCTTTTTTTGCAAATTTATGGAGAAAAAGTTTGAACATTTTGCAAATTTGTGCTTGGAAAACGTGGAAAATTTTGCAAGCTTGCTGTTGGAAAGTGAGCATTTTGCAAATTTGGCCTCGTAAACGGTTGAAAAGTTTTCAAATTTGTGCTCGGAAAAAATGGAAAACTTGCAAGTGTGTTTTTGGAAAAACTGCTGAAAATTTGTACTCGGAAATTGGTTGTATTTTCATAAAATATCAGTTTCTGTTTCAGTTACTAAATAATCAGTTTGTTTCTACTTTTTCAAATTTTAAAACTTCTACAACTTAAATTGCTTCAGAAGTTACCGTTCGTTACCGAGATGGCCAGTATTCCGCTAATCGGGTTGACAAATTCGAGCGGTCAAGAGGCACCGCAAAGAGTGCGGAAAAACACGACAACAAAGGATGCTAAGCATGCTGCGACACAACGACACGGAAAAGGCAGCTGCTAACCTCCTCTTGAGTCTGGGCGGAAGGAGTAGGAGCAAGAGGAGGAGGAGGTGGTGAAGAAGAAGAACCCGTATCGGCGAGAGCCGCTGGGTTCGTTTGTTCAGAGCCATCGGAATCTACCGGACCAACTGTTCGGAAAACGAAAAACAGCACAAACAACGTCAACAACTGAATGGGGGGAAAAAACAAAAAACCTTTTAAAAATCCTAGCTGACGTGATTTTTAAAAAAAAATAAAGAGGATGAAATTTAAGAAAAAAAAATTATTAAGATAACATTTTTGCCGCAAACCCAACTACGGAAGGTCGGTTAGTTTTGTCCCGAAAGAGAGAGCTTCCACCGGAATTTGAAATAAGGGTCCATTTCGGTTCCACTTACGCTTTAAATCAAGGGGCTTTCTACATGTGCTACGGTACCTTCGGCAACGCTCAGATCGGACGTCAAGATGGTGGTTTCGATGGTCATTATCGTCTCTTCTCGCTTCACCTCCACCTTCTGCTCCGTGTGTTCCGTGATGCGGGTCACGATGTTCTCCTCCGTGGTGGTGGACGTGCTGCGTTAGAAAACGTCGAGAAAAATCGCCGATTAAAATCGAATGGACGAATTCGTTTTACCTAGTATTTTCGCCAAATACGCTCGAGCTGGACGGTTTTTTTAAAAAAGAATTAATTAGACGGCAATTAAGTAAGCAACGTCTTGCGCAAACAAAGGTTTTTGCGGTCCGCGTCAGAGGTAACACGGAGGAACTTTGATCCGTTGCTTGTTCCTATATGTCCCCGAATATCGCTAAAAGTCAAATTTGATTGGTGCTGTTTGGGTCCATTGTACACAGGACTCTTCGTCCGATATTACTTATGTAACCCCCACACACACACACACACACACACCACATGGCACTGTATGTGCTGACTGTAGGGTATTATTTTGAATTGAATTGAAGGGCCCTAAAGCCGGCCATACACGAGGAAAGTTATATCTGGAAATATGGCATGTTCAAAAAGTTCTGTTTTTTTAGAAAGTGAATTACGAGAAATCTCAATTGTAAAAACATAAATGATGTCTAATTACTTTCAGTTTGAAATTTAATTTTTTAAAAGCCATGGTTAGCAAAATGCTCAGTACCGTAATATGCGCTGGACTTTTCGGATACACTTAAAATTGCCAAGTTTCCACATATAATTTTCCCCATGTGTGACAGCCTTAATGTTTAAAGTAACGGAAAATAAAAATTCCCTAAAGCTTCCCATTGCAAAATGCTATATTGAACTTCCCTGACTTTTCCGAGTTTTCCAAAAAAAATTTCTCGCCCTACGCCGACGTTATCCACGGTTTCGTAAAATCGAGGCGGAAAAAAAATCCTAAATAACGCAAAATTTACCCATGATAATTTCGTACATTTTTAAAAATAGGCTTTTCAAAATTAACGTAATGAGATATTTAAAATTTGACGAATTCGACTACAAAAAAAATTGTTTTTTTAAGGTTCGCAAATTTGTACTCGGAAAAGGTGGAGAATTTCATAAATTTGTCCTCGGAAAAGATCGGAAGTAATGAAATTCTGTCCTCGAAAAAAGTTGAAAATTTATGCTCGGAAATTTGCAAATTTAAATTACGGAAAATTCTAAACATGTGGCAAATTTGCACTCGGAAACTGAAAATTTACAGCAGAACATGTCCTCGGAAACTGTTGAAAATTTTGCAAATTTATCCTCGGGGGTTGCTTCGGCATGGACAGAATATTCCAGTATGTTTACGCGAACATATTTTTCCAGAAACAAGTTGCCTCAAAAACTTCCTACGTGTTTCCTCCAGCGTCGATGCGCAGTTCCAGACAAAACTATTTCCAGCATTATCGTTACTTAATATTCTCAGCTGTACCGAGTTAACGAAACGTTAGTAACCCAATTCGTGCAACGTGCAACAGCGATGATGCACTCACGTTAGATGATCCTTGACGCTATCCACCGTGATATCACCCGAGGACGCATTTCCCCCTTCTAACCTACTATCGGAATTCTCGTCCTCTTTCGTATCACTAAAAATGATTGTTAGCAAATTAAAACTCTTTCTTCCGGACTTCTCTTCCCCGTATCTTAGCTTCCAGAAAAAAATAACTCACTTCAAGTCCGTGGGCGTTGCGGTGACATCCTCGTCAATGTCTGGCAGCGCTGGCGCATCTTTGTTGGAATCGTGGCTGAAGCGCGGCACGCCGGCCGGCAGATCCACGGCGAACTTGGCCATGGGGATGTTGCTGGCCGAAACGGAAAAGCGCTGGAACTCACTGGACGAATGCAGGAAGAAACCTTGACCTTGCTTGGTGAACACCAGGCTCGAGATCCCACTAGAGGCAAGTAGAAAAAAAGAAGAAGTCCCAAAATTTTGCGTGAATACGTCTCGAAAAGGGATCCTAAAAGCTACTTTGCTACTCTGCAAGAGCCATTGAACACAACGTCGATCATACAAAAAAAAACTCAAGACTTCCTTGACTTTTTTCCAGGTTTTCAAACAAATTTCCCTGACCAAAGACAATGTCAAAATTGACATAGCCCAACGTTACCCTCGAGTTTGCAAAATCAACAAGGGACAATAATCAATATTTTCAAAATGTGTACTCCGAAAACGGTGAGAAATTTGCAAACTTGTCCTCGGAAAACTGCTGAAAATTTCACGAATATGGACTTGAAAACAGTTTAAAATTATTTTAATTTGCGCTGGAAGAGCTTGGTAATCTTGCAAATTTGTATCACGAAAATTATAAAACTTTTCACAAAAAATTTCAAGTTTGTCTTTTCAAAAACTGTTGGTAGACAGATTTGTACTATGAAAGGGTGGAAAATTTTGCAAATGTGTCAAACATTTGTCTTTGGTAAATTTTAAAAATATTTGGCAAATTGGTCCACGGTAAATTTTTAAAAATTTGGCAAATTGGTCCACGGTAAATCTTTCAAAATTTGCAAATTGGTCCTCGGTAAATTTTTGAAAATTTCGCAAATTTGTCCTTGGTAAATTTTTTATACAATTTCCAAATGGATACATGTACTGAGCAAACCACATCGAAACAATAATTTTGGATTGTGATAACATAAATACGTTGAATTTCCCAGACTTTTCCAGACATTTTACAGTTCACCAACTTTTCCAAATCTGAGGGAACCCTGGCTTACCAGACAAAAAAAAAAAAAAAAACTAGTTATCGCCTACGTACTTGATATCTTCCCTTCGGACGCAGTGACAATTGAGCTGGCGGCGTAAATCGGGGATGCTATAGATGGCCAAATCGCCCAGATTGGTCAGGCAGGTGATGCAGCTCTCCACGTGGTTGGCGTCGCTCCTGCTCTTGTAGTCGAGGAATCCGATCTTCCTGATCCGAGCGCCTTCGTGAGCGGTCAGCTTGAACTTGCCGTACGGCTTCAGGCTGGGCAGGGTGAAAACTTTGAACTGCTCTTCCGAGCAAATGACCACGCGGTGACCTCCGGCCGAGTTCGACTGCGACTTCACCTCCTGCTCCGGCAGCGGCACGTTGGCGGCATTCACCACCGAAATGGCGACGACCGGCGCCCGATGTTTCAACTGGATTTCCTTGCCCAGGCGGCACGTCACGGCCGCCTCGTTGCGCTTTTCGGGCGCGGGCAATCCCACGATGAACACGTAGATGGCGCCGCTGTTGGTTCCTGCCCAAAGCGTCGGGGTCTGAGATACGGCTAAACGAGAGAATAAAGAGTCAGCCGAAAAGTGCACGAGGACAATAACGCTCGCAAATGCCGGGAATCCGCGAAGGAATTTTATATGGTTTCCCCTAGAAATTTCATTTTTGCAAAAACGACACGGGACAATATTCAATATTTTGCAAAATGTACTGAAATTTTACAAAATTAGCACGAAAAAATGTTGAAAACTGGACAAATTTATATTCGGAAAATGTAGAAAATTTACTCCGAAGAGGTAGAGAATTTTGCAAATTTCCCTTCTAAAACTGCTGAATTTTTTGACAAAGCTGTACTCGAAAACAGTTGAAAATTCCGCACAATCTTGCTAGAAAGGTTGGAAATCTTGCCAATCTATATCACGAAAAGTTAGAACATTTTTCAAATTTGTCCCCGAAAACTGCGGAAAATTTTCCAAATTTGTACTCTGAAAAGGGCAAGTTTTTGCACTCAAAATTCTGCAGTTCGTATTCGGAAAAAAGAAAGCAAATTTTGCAAAATTGTCCTCAGAAACCGTTGAAAATTTTTCAAATTTATCCTCTGAAATTGGTGAAAATTTTAGTTTTTAAACGGGCCCTGAGCTAATCACGTGGAAACATTCATTTTTGACTGCGACAACGTTAACACGTTGAATTTCCCTGACTTTTTCAAAGTTATCCTTGCCTGACTTATGCAGGTCTAAGGTAACCCTAATTTACGAGAAAATATTGGGCAAAAGGAGACAAAAATTTTGGAAAAACAAAGCAATTGGAGACACTGGTCGAAAGCTGTCCGCAAATTCGTCTAAGTGCGCTTACCATTTACGAGAAACGTTTTGGCGAGATAAAGGCATCGAACCATGGACCCGGAAGCATCATCCGGGGCCCTCGCTTCGATCGCTCGTTCTATCGGTTTTGGTTCCGGCGACGCAGGAACGTCGATGCGTTTCTCGACCGGACTCGCCCTGCCAGCCTCGATCGGACTTCTGCTCCTGTAACATTTCAAACCAATTTTCCCAATTAGTTAAGACGAATTTTCATCCGTAACCACCGCAGAATGAAAAGCTGTTGAAACGCCGGACGATGGATGCTCACCCTTCTCTCTTATCGTCCCTCGATGGCGATTTGTTGTCGGTGTTGCGCCTGGAACGTCCCCTCCTGAGGCGGCGGAAAGATTCCCTCAGGGATTTCTTGAACGATTTTCTCCTGGACATGGTCGTGTCACCAGCCCCTGTTAAATCTGCGGTGCAGAAAAGTAACGTTGAGTAGGTAGAAAAACAATATCACCGGAGCCGGAGCATAGCTGCGCTATCCTGCACTGTTTTTAACGAAGAACTACATCTGTGGGGGCGTCGCAGTAATTGATCACGTCATCGTCGTAATTTAACAAATGACGTCATCAGAATGTTAATGAATGACGTCATAAATTAAAAATATCACATTTCTGGAACATTTAATCTCACATTTTTTCGAACATTTAATCACACATTTTTCAAACATTTAATCGTAATTCTGTTCAACACATTTAACCGTACATTTAATCGCTCAATATTCAGGAAATTTAATCGTACATTTTTTTCAGACATTTAATCGCGCATTTTTTTTCGAACACTGAATTGGCCATTTTTTCCCCCAAAACATTTAGTCAGGCATTTTTTCAGACATTTAATCGCTCGATATTTGATTTCGGATATTTAATGGCTCAATATTACGCCATTTAATCAGGCATTTTTTTCGAACATTTAATAGCACATTTTCCCAGAACATTTAATCGGGTATTTTATTCGAACATTTAATCGAGTATTTTTTTCTAGACATTTAATCGCACGTTTTTCGAACATTGAATCAGTCATTTTTTTCCCCGAACATTTAATCAGCCATTTTTTCGAACATTTAATCGGGTATAATTGAGTAAATTTAATGGGAAATTTTTAGGAAATCTGAGACTCAAAAACTATTCCCCTTAAGTCGAGGAAAGAGATAGATAAACGTAAAAAAAAACCAGTTAAATGGCCCCCGAGAGGAAAACTAATCGTATGCTTACCGTTCGGATTGAGCGTGCATTTGGAGATCACGGACTTGTTTTGCAGGTAATCGAACAGTCCGAATCCATGACCAGTACCGGCTCCGATCCTGAAAAAATTGCCACGACGATGAGCGTAACGTGAAAAATTGACAGAGAGCGCGACATTTCAACTTCGCCGTAGCTCAAATACTCACAATCCCCATTCCGTTTTAACGACGAGCGACGTAATGGCGGCTGGCGGATGGATCTGCATGACAACGTCGGTCTGAAAGCCAGGGGTGAACTTCACGGGTCCGTTTTTGAGAGTTAGTCGGTCGTGACCCTTCCACACGAATCCGTCCCGGTCGCTAACTATATTCGTGACTGAGGACTGGAACGAGAAAACGTAAAATGAGACAAACTTTCCGGATCGCAAACCCAGCGTGCTAAGACTTCACCCGACATTACCTCCACCACTTTTTCAGCTTCTTCGGCAGAGAGACTCATGACCAGAACCTGACCGGCCGTCCCGGCAACGACGAGCGTCTCGCTGTTGGGACAAAGGATGATCTTGCGGATGGCCAATCTGGGATCGTCGCTGTAGGGATCGAAACAGCCCACCTAACAACCGCGAGAATAAATTAAGTCGGCGTTAGATCGAAAACTAGCTGCCCACGGCACACCAGTCTCAGGGGTTCCCCCAGAAATTTCATTTTCAACTTCCCTGACTATTCCAGATTTTCAAAAAAAAATTCCCTGACCGAAGGCAATGTCAAAATAGACACGAGCCGAAGTTTTCCACGATTTAGAAAACTCGTCGCGAGACAATATTCAATATTTTGCAACACATACTACAGTCGTTTTGAAGCATTTTCACAATTAACGAAGAAAAAATGTAGAAAATTTTGCGAATTTGGCTCGAAATCTGTTGAAAATTTTGCAAATATCTCCTCGAAAACTTTTGAACATTTTGAAAATTTCATGTTAACCATTAACTTCCTACCTTTTTAAACGGCGGCCATTCCTCACTCTCATCGGCCTGATTGTGCTCGTGTCCCTCCTCGTTGGTGAACAGAAACGAAGTGTTCAGCTTGTACAAGGGCTTCAAGGAGATGCCGGACGCGTCCCAAAATCGGATGGCACCGTCTTCGTGTCCCGTCAGAAGCAAGTCGTGACTTTTAGAGGATTCTGCCAAATTCTTCCCACCGGTGATGGGCCATTCCTGCAAAGTTACGATCAAATTGCCGTTGGTTATTCCATTCAAAGTTTAATCTACAATGTACGTGTAGACGTAAAACATCCAGAACAAAAGTGCAGAAGTCTTACTCGACTGGAGCAAGGTTCCTTGAGCTGCAGTTCCCCGGCATCCTCCAGCTTCTTCCACAAGCCGTCCGGAATGTTGCTACAGTGCTGGGCGCACGTCACCGCCGAAGAATGAAGCGAAGACAAGTACGGCGCCTTGAACGGGGACCAGTTTTCATCGTGTAGATCCAGCACGACGATCTCCTCCTCGGCAAGAACCACGAGAGAATGAGGATCGTCCCATTCTGAGAGAAAAATCAGATAAAGAATTGAAGGCAAGAGCCACGGTCGGCCGACGCTTAATAAGCGGCCACGCAATCTCCGGAGGACGAGACTCACCGCATTCGCTGTCGGTGTCGGAAATCGTGAAGAAGTCCACGATGCGAGAAGTGAAATCGAACACCACGTGCTTGTTCTCTCCGTTGATGACGGCCACCGTGTGCCTGTCGCCGTAGCTGGCTCGCGGCATTCCACCGGCGAAAATGATGAAACCGTCGCTGCGTTTTTCAAACGAGAAACTTATTCGTTAAAACATTGTCTAAGTTTTACAAACAACAGTCGGAGGCAAAACTACCAGCGACCTCTCAAATCGTCCGAGGAACTCTACAGAGATTTCGTGATCACTCGGGGAAGCAAATTTTAGGGACAGTAATTTGGCGATAGTCACGTGATACTGGCTCTTGCGCGATGTCAAATTCTCAAACCACAAACATTTTCAAATTTCGATTGACTCACTTTTTAGCCGACTTCCAGAGCAGTTTGTTGATCGCCTTGCACGGGAATGGACCGTAGGGCGTCGTGGGTCCCTCTTCCGGCTTGGAAGGATCGGCGGCGTTCCAAATGATGTAGCTACCGTCATTGTGGGAGCTGATGAAGCGGTCGCCTTTACGATGCCAGGAAACTGACTCCAATTGCTGTAGAGAAAAATAAAAGAAAAAAGGTGATCATTACGGGACCAAATTCTAAAATTTTAACTTGGCACGGTTATCCTCCCAAACAGCTAAATAATCGACCAAACGAGAGCAGGTAATGAGTGATATATGAATAGCTAAGTAAAAGCGTATCATGGTTCCCCCAGAAATATTTAACTTCCCTGACTTTTCCACGTTTTGAAACAAATTTCCCTGATCAACAACAATGTCAAATAGTGTACAGATTTTGCAAAATTTACTAATGACAATTTTGAAAATTAACATGGAAAAATTTTATTTTTTTTAAAAAAATATGTACTCGGAAAACGTGGACATTTTCGAAAGTTTGTCCTAGGGAAACGTTGGAATTGCGGCAATTTTGTCCTGGGGAAACGTGGAAAATATTGCAAATTTGTACTCGGAAAACGTGGAAATTTGTTCAAATTTGCGCTCAGAAAATATGGACATTTGTGCAAATTTGTACTCTGAAAAAGTGGAGAATTTTGCAAATTTGTGCTCGGAAAACGTGGAAAACTGTACAAATTTTTACTCGTCAAATGGTCCCTGACCATGTAGAAGCATTAATTTTGGAATGCAACAACATGACTAAGCTGAATTTTCCTGACCTTTTCAAAATAAGCCTTTCTTCCCCGACTTCTCCCTGACTTTTCCAGGTTTGGGGGTACCCCGTTAAAGGAACGGTCGAGTGAACGGGAGGAACAACTTCCCGACGAGACTCACCTGCGTGCCGATGTAAGTTTGGTCCGAGACCTGTTTCTCGTTGTCCCAGAGGACGAGCAAACCTCGATTGTATCCAATCAGTATTTTGTGGGGAGAGGTGGGATGTTCAGCGATGGCTTCTACCGCGCCGGGATTGACGCGATAGTCATCGGGGACGCTGAAGTCAAAATCAAAAGCGAGATGAGAGCTTTGTCGAACAGAAGCGGGGGCATTTCCTCCGAAATATGACGGAATTAGCCGGTGAACGGGAAATGGTACGTACGCTTGCATGACGACATCCTGATAGATGATCTTATTGTCGATTTCGAAGTCTTTGATGTTCAGCAGATAGATGTTTCCGCCCTCCGTGCCTATCAATAAATATTCACCGCTGAGCTGCAAGCAGCACGAGGAGATCTTTTTCAACCTGCAACAAAAATTTTGGGTCGGCATAAATTTCGATCCTCTCCTGTAAGCGTTTATAAAATTTTCTGTCCGAGGAAGGCCATCGATGAAGTCCTCGATATTAGGTTCCGGTGCGTGTTATAAAAACTGCAATCTTGGAATCTGTTCAAGAATTTATCGATTCGCTCCGGCGAAACCATCTCGGTTTACCACGGTTGTGAAGACGGAAGAAACTTCTAATCCAAGAACGTTCGAGGGCAAGAGTACCTCGTTTTAATATCGGGACAATCTCAATCTTTAGGACATATTTTGAACATTTTAAATTTAAAACCAAACAATTTTTCGCAAAAAACGTCACGATTTGACAACAATTTTAATAGAAAAATTCCAAGCTTGGACAAACAATTTTTGAAGAACACTTCAAGCTTTGACAGCATTTTTCGCAGAAAACTTCCAAGCTTTGACATTTTTCATAGAAAACTTCAAACTTTGAAGACACTTTTTGCAGAAAACTTCAAGCTTTGACAACATTTTTCGTAGACAATTTCAAGCTTTGAGAAATAAGGGAACCAAACCCACCTTCCTTCCAGCGAACACGTTTTCACTTTTTCTAAGACTTGTTTCCCATCCTTGGTCAGAATTTCCCAGAGGTGCAGAGAATTATCGTCGCACAGCGAGATGAAGCGACCCTAAAACAGAGTCGAAAAATTTTTAGGACAAGGTATAGAGCGAACTTAGTTATTATTAGTCAATTCAGCCACAACTATCGCAGCGATAGATTTTTCCTCGAAAGCTAGAGTTACGTTTTACCTGGTTCGGTAATGCGAATATCTGGGTAACCGAGCAGTCGTTCCCATGATGCCCGTAAAATTCAACGCCCGGGCTTCCATAGCTGTGAACACTAGTTAAGGAAATCTCCGTTTTAATGAAACACATTGATTTCTTTGATTTGATACTTTGAAAGTTTTTTGATTTAATACTTTCCAAGTTTTTAATTATATACTTTCAAAGCTTTTACTTCGATTTCTTTCATTTGATACTTTCAAAGCGAACTTAATTTGATACTTTCAAAGCGAACTTAATTTGATACTTTCAAAGCGAACTTAATTTGATACTTTCCCAATTTTAATTTGATACTTTCCAAATTTTAATTTGATACTTTCCAAATTTAATTTGATACTTTCCAATTTTTTAATTTGATACTTTCCAAACTTTTAATTTGATACTTTCCAAGTTTTTCATTTGATACCTTCCATTTTTTTAATTTGATACTTTCCAAACTTTTAATTTGATACTTTCCAAGTTTTTCATTTGATACCTTCCAAGTTTTTAAATTGATACTTTCCTAGATTTTAATTTGATACTTTGCAAGTTTTTAATTTGATACTTTCCTAGATTTTAATTTGATACTTTCCAAGTTTTTAATTTGATACTTTCGAAGCTTTTAATTTCATTTCTTCAAATTGACACTTTCAAGGTATTAACTTTTCAAATTTTGATTTTTAATTTGATACTTTCAAAGTGTTTACTTTCATTTTTTTTAATTTGACACTTTGAACAGTTTTTAAGGCTCAAAGTTTCGGTCCCGAGCATTTCAGATACACAGCGAGGGATACTCGACTTGTACGAGTACGGGGAACTTCGGGTCGATTGAAAACGAGGTTACCGATCCGGAGAAGCCCAAAAGATTCCCAGCCAAGCCGTGTTTGGGTGTCACAGTATCCGCAGCGTTAAAACTAGGATGACTTCTGCTTCTATTTAAAATCCGGAGGATCCGGGACCTCTTCGGAGGTTGTCAAAAAAGCAAAAAAAAAGGATACACTTTGAAAACTCCGGTTTTGGTTCCGATGGCCATAAGGCGAAGCTCCGGATCCCAGGCCAATGCGCTCGGTCGGTGAGGAAATCCATGCTGGGTCGTCTAAGATAAAAAAATAAAGATAAAAACACTCGTGAAAGAAACGTCAAAAAAACACAAGCACCAATGTTCATTGTATCGTCCTTGCCCCACGCAAAAAACAACCAATATTTAACGACTTATCTCACCCCAGAATACACATTAGGGGGGAGAAATCTTAATGCATGGACACACTTCCTTCGTCTTCTCAAATTTACAAAAAGCACCTTTTTTTTCTCACTTTTCTCCCCATCTCAGACAAAAAAACTGGTACAATTTCGCTATTTAAATCTCTCCGAAAGTATTTTTTTTCTTGTATTTTATTAATCGTCGATTTGTCAGTTAGTTTTTCAAAACGTGCCTGATCCGAGGTTTTCATCACAAACTTCATATTCAACTTCCCTGACGTTACCTGGTATTTAAACAAATTTCCCTGCCCAGCGACAAATTAACATACGTCAATGTGATCCACGAGTTTGAATAATCGTATTTTGCGTTCATAATTTGTAAAATTTATTAATGTTAATTTTGAAAAAAATTGTCAAAAAGTTTGCCAAATAGACATCGGAAAATTTTAAAAATTTTGCATGAAATTTTTACAAATTTGTATTCGGAAAATTTTAAACGTTTTGCAAATTGGTCCTCAGAATCTGACGACAAATTTTTCAAATTTCTCCTCGGAAACTGTTAATAGTTTTACAAATCCGTGCTCGAAAACTGTTGAAAATGTTACGAGTTTATCCTCGGGAACTGATGATATTTTCGCAAAATTTGTTCTCGGAAACTATTGAAAATCGCGCAAATTAGTAATGGGAAAGTTTTAAAAAGTTTGCGAATTGGCCTTTGAGCCAACCTTTGTAGAAGCCTTAATTTTGTTGAATTTCCCTGACTTCTTCAAAATAAGCCATTCTTCTCATACTTTTCCAGACATTTTCAAGTTCCCTGACTTTCCAGGCATTTTCAAGTTCCCTGACTTTCCAGGCATTTTCAAGTTCCCTGACTTTTCTACACTTGGCTACACTTTTGACCAATTGTGATCCGCGTGCCACTCTGTGTCTTACAAATCTGCTTTCGGATTTCCAAAAACAAATGTTACGAACATTTTCGAAAAGCTTACAAGCGCTTCTCGTACGCTCAGAAAGCTCGGCTAAGCTTTCTTCGTGCGCGCCTTCATTTAAAAAGCATGCCGCATTCTTATCCCGCTTGGTAGCGCTAGAGTACGCCGAGAGGTAAGCGCCAGCAATAAGCATTCTTTGTGCTCGCAC
>JAQGAO010005782.1:0-13150 GCA_034697705.1 Ommatoiulus sabulosus
GTTAATACTTTTAAGGCGTAGTGTCGTCTGATGAAAGGGTTATGATATCATTTCTATTGGATACTTGTTGTAAAAATAGCTTAAAATTCTTCGAACCAGTTAAAATGAGCAATACATATCGTCAAGTAAGAAACGATGTTGGGCGATAGCTTGATTTTCGAAGCAGGTGGTGATAGAAAATGGAAATAAAGATCAAGTAAGGGAAAGAAAGACATTTTTAATTAAAATTAATTTGGTATTTTTTTTTCAGATGCACTTCATATGCTTTGTGATGATATTTTTCCCAATAACGTCAATGTCATTTTCTTGTTCCTTGATGATGAATACCTTAAAGGTAGCACCGTTAAAATTCGCTATTTTTTCGAATTGATCAGCAAAATAGGTATACCGATTTATGCTTGGAATTATTTCTACTCCTTGCCAACTGAACAGGTAATTGATGTTTTCGTTATTCTCAATATCGCATTTTTATTAGAAAACGCCATTACTCGAAAGTATTGATGGTTATTTTTATCATGAACATAGCAAGCATCGAAGAACATCATGGAAATGAACCCGACTTTGCAACATGAAAGTACTGCCATGCTGAGCATTCTACGAAGGTAATAAACAGTAGGATTTTTAAATAACTAAATGTACCTCCAATAATTTTAAAGTCATCCATTCCCTATTGATAAATTGTAATAAATTGTTGTATTTTAAGTCGTTTAACTGTTAGTTCAAATCCAACCACTTGATGATAGAATATGAAGAAAGCTTTTTTTAATAATTATATTGGCTTTATTTCCAATGGGCTTGAATGGAGGTGGACATCACTTAGACCCACGAACTAGCTGTGAAATTAAATTGTTCTTTTATAGATATTCATGGAAGCGATTTTCCATTGTGACTACGTATGCTTCAGGACATTTGGACTTTGTTCGAGAAGTCAAAAGTCAACTTAGTCATGAAAGTAAAGATTACAAGTAAGAATATTAATGCATTTTAGTTAGTGAATATCTTTTCAAAGACAACAAAAATCTTTATTGGTAGTAAATGGAACTTTTCAAAAATTATATATTTTTACAAATATTAATTAAGAAAGCTCGTTATTAATTATGTGTTTGCCTTCTAACTCTTTTCTGGACGCTTGCTGTTCATAGTAGTTTTTGTCATGTTCATTAATAAAATTAAAAATTGCTTCGCCTTATAAAGAAGTTTTGTAATTATGAGGTATTGAGCTTTGACGATTTAGTGCTCTACACCGTTTACTGTATGTGCGTGTGAAGTTTCTTTACAAAACACGTCTAATATCATCTTTATGATTTTTTTTAGTTTTATTCTTCTGACAACGGTTGTAGTGGATCCTACAGGAAGTGTCAAAATGATGCGTGATCGATTGATGGATCTGCGGAAAACTGACACTTCCATCATCTTGCTGTATGCCACGTGCAACGAGACCACGCTCATCTACCAAGTTGCTAAAGATTTAGGATTAATCAGCAAGGATCATGTGTGGATCGCTGCTGGCATAGTGTCTTATTTCGCTAAGATGTGCAACCCAGAGCAAGATTTTCTACCAGGAGGTTTAGGTTATTCATTTATGCTGCCCTTACTATTTTTTGTCATATAACTATATTTTATTGGAACATATAATTAGCACAAATATTTTTTGCCACCAAGTAGGCTATATTATTCAGTGGTACATACAGATACTGCAGTGCCGTGCGATATACATGTTTTCGAGACATCCTATGAAGGTTATACAGTATATCACATACCTGCAATATTCATGGAGGCGATTTTCCATTGTGATTAGGTATGCTTTGGGACATTTGGATTTGGTTCGAGAAGCATTGTATGATTTAAAAAATCATACAATGCCTCTTAAATTATTAAGGCATCAAAAGATACGCCAGGAAATGCTAACGTAGCAATGTTTTTAGCCGGGGATGACCTGCTACGTTTTTAGCTTTGTAGCATGATTATGTTTATAAAATTTTGGTTTTTACAGGTTTATGGTTTAATGGGCTCGAACTTATACATCCCACTGTGACATCGAGCAGGCGAATATACAGTAAGTTCGTGTCACGAGTATTTCATAAATAGCGTAATTTTAATACATTTTTAGGGATTAGCATCAGTCCGTGGCAGGGTGATGACATCTATCATTCAGCTATAACATTATTTCATGGCCTGGAATTATTTCTTAAGGATGAGCAGAACTACGGCACTAGTTTGCTTCCCAACCTTTCATGTAACGGAACAGATAAAATTCGATGGCATGATGGAGAGAATTTTGTAAAGTAAGATATATCTAGATATATTTGTGAAATATGAAATGTATAATACATAGAATGTCGATCGAATTATCAAGCATTTTTGCAGTTTAACGTTTTATCTCGTATACCTTAAAGTAGAAGTTCATAATTATAATTAACCTGCAATTGTATTAGAAAAAGTGCATGATTGGAAATTACTGAAACTTTATTATTTTTATTGTTATTATCTGTTCAGTCGTGGCAGACCTTGGGCGACCTCGTGTGCCAAGTTCCTCCAAGATTTCCTTTATGATTTTTTTCTGTGATAGCCAATAGTAACAATCAAAACTTTCCAATAAAGGTGCTAAGGTTTCTACCGTGGACAAATAGTACAATAATCAAAATTTGGGTCTGAATCAAAATGAGTGAATCTGGTCAACAAAATTAAGGGATACTTCAATATTTTGTAGACGCAGACGTGCAACAGGAGAATTTTTTTGAATACGTTTGAATTCAGACAGAAACGTAATTTTTTAGAGGTGAATTTCAAACAATATAACGACGCATTGTCGCAAGTATCATAACTGTTCGTAAATTATAAGGTGCAATTTTGTTGACAAACTTGGTTCAAATCGTGTAAATCATGCAAACAATTGATGATATTTTTCAAGCATTTCTATTTGTCGTAAAATGATGCCATTAGTAATTGTAAACATTACTATGGTATAATGCAACGTTCCAAAATTTAGAACGCTGTTTCAATTCTAAGTGTCAAAATCAAATTGACAAACATCGCTAACCTAAATGTGAATTTCATTCCTATAGTCAGCAATGGAATAAAACTGAAGTTAGGGACGATTTTAATTTTTTTTGAATACGTTAGAATTCAGCTAAAAACGTGATTTTTTGTAGGTGAATTTTTAACAATATAACGAAGCATTTTTGCAAGTTTCATCAATATTCGTTAATTATAAGGTGCCATTTTGTTGACCCAAACTTTGTTCAAAACGCGTGAATTATACAAACAACTGATGATATTTTTCGCGCATTTCTATTCGGTAATGCTACAAAATCTGAAACTGACTAAAATGCATGGTGACATTTCAGTATTATAAAGTTAAAAAGACCTCTTTTAAGTTAACTTATTCTAGGGAGGGTGGCAAATAGATTGCACATGTTAAAATCCAAGAATAGCCTTCGTCCACTCAACAAAAATGGCGAGTTTTTGGAAATGTTACTCATGATTTTGAGGCAAGGAGTGACGTCAAAAATGTTCAGTTTATGAGTATAAAATGACAAATTGATGATTTGCTGGACTGGTCATTTCTTGGCAAAAAGTGACGTCAAAAAACTTTTAGTTTATGACTATAAAATGATGAGCTGCTGACTTGGTGGGCACGTTATTTTGTGACAAGTAATGACGTCCAAAAACGTTCAATTTCTGAGAAGAAAATTATGCGTTGATGATCTGTTGAACTCATCTTTTCTGATAATAAACTTCTGAGCAAAACTCGAAGAACATCGTTTTCTGGCCATAAAACAAGTCAGTAAAAATGTTTCGTTTCTTTTCAGTTTCTGACTAAAAAATGTCCAGTGGTCAGTTCCTGACTATAGTTACTGATCTTCCAAAAAAAATGGCTAGTTTTTTCGAATTGATCAGTTCTTTATAGTTTCTGGCCAAAACTAGGCGTTTTTCAGGTTTCTGAACAGTATCTCTAAGGAGACTTTTGAGTTGATGCAAGACGCAATGTTCCTGCTGAGAATTCCTGTAGCAGTTTTTTGACATTCTGACGTTGATTCCGACAAGAATAGTTTGGGTCAAATAATGACCACGGCCTTGTCCCAGTCTTCTGGAGACTGTTATTGTATTTCTGACCCATACCCAAAGTCTGGTGATTACTTTTTGTGAGGCCTCTCACAGTATTTGCAATAGACAGCAACCCTAAAGCATGCCAAAATATGGCAACATAGGGTAAGAGCACGTTGGCATTTATTTCATTAACTTAAAAACCAGTATCGCCTAGTGGTATGAGTTTGCAATACCACTACGCGACACTGGTTCAAAATAAGTAAACAAATCACATGAATAAGTACCAACGTGCTCTCACCCATATGCTGTAAGTAATTTCTAGGAACTGCTATGAGTATAGTAACTATTTTAAGTAACTTTTAGGAACCACTTTAAGTATCCTACGTAAGCATCCTACATTATATGCTATATGTAACTTATAGGAGCTGATATATGTAACTTATAGGAACTGCTATACAGTCATGCATGTATGTAGCTTATATGAACTTCTATATGTAACTTATAGGAACTGCTATTAGAACTTACAGCAACTTATCAGCAATAGTATGATACACCTCATGCATAGCGCTTTCCTGCATAGAACTTACGTACGTTTGTTCAGGAATTGTGCAGTACATTATCGAAGAAAATGGAGATATATTTCTTGATTTAGACTTCATCCGAAATTCGCTGTAAACGTATATTAATTTTGGTTCGATTTCCAGGGCTTTGATTTAAGACGCTGATAGCCATGCGTGAAAGGGATTGCGCAGGCCTAATTAAAGCACTATAGCCGGTTTAGGCGGCTAATTAAGAATTTATAGTTGAATCGGACTTTTCAGTGTATAGAAATAGAATTTAGCGGCTTAGGCGTGTACTGTACGTAGATGGCAGCCCGTATAAATATCTGGTGAAAGTGCACCGTATTAAACGAAATTGCCACATGAGTGCGTTTTCATTTGTGCTGCCTTATCACTAGATGAGTCTCATTAGAGCGAACATTTTATTGATATGAAATTTTCATGGCGCATAATTTATTAACCGGGCTTATGCGCGCAGATTATAAGTGCATGCCAACCTGACCTTTTTGCCTTCGCTTTAATTATATTTTTCCATATTTCTAGTGGCTTTCATAAAATATTTATACGAATCCGCTGCAAAGTCCAATGTCTACGAATGGCAGCGGTAATTGAATCGGTATTCCTATTGTACGAAAAATAGATCCGAATGCTTGTCGAAATCTTGTGCAAATAGATTGGGCAAACACGAGAGGGGATGAATTAACAAACCATTTTTAATACACACTAGAAGTATAGTAGCCCTACAAGAGGAGGAAAAAACGTCCTAATAGAAAAAAGCATCGCATGCGTGGAGATTTATATAAGATTTGTACTGTTTGTCGAGGGCGTAATAAGGGCTCGAAAAAATTCGAAAAAAAGCAAAAAAAAATTTGCGTTCATTATATAAAATCGGTCAACAAGAGCATAAGAAAAGGACGGAACGGAAGTCGCTTCATAACCCTAAAACCCCGAAGTTTTCTACTTTAAACTTGCGTTTATTTACTTGCTTATAGGTTATAGGTCAATCGTTTTACAATGTACACGACTGAAAAAAGAGCGTCTCAAATTGAAGGTATTCCAATGAATCAATTGAAATGTACATATTTACACAAATGTTAAGGAATATACTCATACAAAGATAACTCGTTCCGATCATTTTTTTCTACGGGAAATGGAGGAAATAGTAGTAATGGTCGATTGCACCGTGTTCGGTTAAATTTGACCGGCGATTAAGCGCCCCAAGCTGTAAAATTGCCGTACTTGGCTAACAAATGGTTCATTAAAAAAACGCCATCTATGATGCGTTTCGTGCAACATTTATTTTTAGGCTGATTTTTCCGTGATAAAAGAGCACAGATCAGATGCAGAAATAAGTGAAAACATTATTCTGTTAAATGATAGTGATTGCAATGCTACAACAAACAAAAAACAATCATTGACTAATAGTTGTTCAAAAAAATTTAACGATGCAAGGTGCAACCGACGACAAGATTATTTAAAAATCGCGAACATCCCTATACAGAACAATTCAATGATTTATTAAAATTGTAAATTGAAGCAGATAGTTTTGAGGTTTGGAGTAAATTCTTCTACAATTACCCTATATGTTAACTGGATGTCCATTGATTAAAAATTGGAAAGTGAATTCGATATTTGAGTTATAGTTACTTGAGAATGAATGGATCTATGTAGAATATACACGTATATTTCGTATTTTTGGTTGCATAAGCCATCAATAACGTGATTCGAAAATGAATCTCAAAAAATGTAATCCTCAAATAACGTAAATGATGACCTATGCAACCGGCTAGTAATATTATCCTTTGCCTCTATCGATAGTATGTACGAGCAGGTGAATTGATATCTTATCCGCCATCTTAGTGAACCAATCACGCAGGCTTAAAAACAACTTAACTTATGCAACTGAGCTTTCCCAAGCAATTTCTGAGCTCGCTTCACTGAATTAAGTTGGATCTGACATAGATTGAGAAATTTTGTCCTGGGTCTTAAACCGAGCATATTGTACAGGTCACGCTTCAGTAGGGCCCAGTGGATGATGTCACGTAAATACTATCGATAGTGCAGGTCCGCACTAAATGTTTATATGAAATTGAATTAATGGAGAAATATTTTAAAAAGTCTATTTTGAAAATTGAAGTGATGGAATTAGTCGTTGATCATTGATACCGTTTGCAAGAACTTGACGTGTTATTTATCAGCAGTATTAGTTATACATGTTAAAAATATTAAAAGTGAACGAGGATCGAAACAAATATTCAAGATTAAAGCTTATTACAGTCGCTATATGAACTATAGGTATACTACTATGAAATGACACCCAATGGTCGCATTGGTCAGTCATGCCACAAAATGCATATCAACGCGTGGGATGTTAATACTGATTCACATTTATCGACAATGCTTTTATAAAACACGATTTTGTTGCATTTTATAGGAAGAGCCACGAATTTATTTGGTTTTTCATTCGGAGTATACTTGCCCTTCGATTTTTAATACTGCGTCATTAAAATACTGCGTTTAGATTCGTGAAATGAATGAAATTCACAGTACACGCGCTTAATTTTCGTATATGATTGTTTTATGGGAAATGACAAGTGCTGACGTTCCCAGAACCATTAAATGTATGTGTAGTTGAACCAGTAATTATAACCATGAAAAAATATTTTTTCATTATTGGGATAAAAATTGAAGGTGGTCATCGAACAATGCTGTCAGCCATAAGTTTATGATATACAGTACAGGGTGGTGCAGTGAACTATTCAAGTTCATTGCCTTTATTATAAACAAGTCGTTAAAAATGGTGATATAAGATTAATTGATTTATCCACTCTTCCCGTTTGGGCAAGTGGTTTTTAAAAACTTTAGAATTGGTATTAGATAGTTGTAAGGCTTGAGGACTTTGAAAAATTCCTTGGAGTTACTTGTCGAGACAGATTTAATGAACCACCCCGAATGCAGGGGCAAGGTTTAAAATAATGCACGTTAGCTAACTGTGAATGTTGATTTTGTTATATAGAGAAACGTTGCCCTTTATGATTTGGTTAAGTGTAATATCGTATTAGAAACGCATATTTTTAAAATGGCAGTTTCAACTTTATTTGTATAGAGGTCAATTTAATAAATTATTATCATCGCGAATTATTCAAACTTTGCCCATAAAACAGTAAGTTGGTGTGTAAGTTTATAATATCGTCATTTAAGAAGCAATTAAAATGACCGGGAAACAAATACCTGCAATGGTGTATTTAAGTGTATTTATGGTGTAGTATATTTTAACATTTGCTTAATTCATTAAGCATTTTGAAACAATAACTGAATAAAATCTTTAAAAGGAGTTTCATATCACGTTATGTTATGACGTATTTCAAGTTTCAGTTATCCTTTTTTTACATAAACTGAGAAATTACAAATAATTCAAAGTTAATATATTATTTAATTAAGAAATTCGAAAAACTTATACAGGGTCCCCCAGACCTGGAAAAGTCAAGGCAATTCACGGGAATTAATGTTGTCACAATCCAAAATTAATGTTACCACGTGGTTAGCTCAGAGACCATTTGCAAAATGGTATAGTGATTAATGTCAAATGTAAAATGCAAAATGTTCGATCCTTTCCCAAGACAAACTTGCAACATTTTCCACGTTTTCCGAGTACAAATTGCAAAGATATATTTGACAGTTTCCGAGGAAAATTTTTCAAAAGTTTCCAACGTTTTGGAGCGCAAATTTGCAAAATTTTCAACAGTTTTCGAGTACAGATTTGTAAAATTTTCAACAGTATTCGAGAAGAGATTTGAAATTTTTTTATCAGATTCCGAGGACAACTTTTCAATATTCTGAACCTTTTCCGAATACAAATTTGTCAAATTTTCAAAATTTTGAATTTTTCTTTGTTAATTTTTTTAATTTTTCAAAATTTTTATTTGTGAATTTTGCAAAATATTGAATATTGTCCTGTGTCGATTTTGCAAAATTGTGGATAACATTGGCATACGTCCATTTTGACATTGTCACTGGTCAGGTAAATTTGTTTGAAAACCTGGAAAAGTCAGGGAATTACGTAAATATTTCCTTGGTTTGAGCATCATCCTATTCCAATAACTCAAAATTAGAAGAAATCATTTCAACAGTCTCCTTACAGGGAACGGATTATGGGATGAAATCAAATTTTGTAAATATCCTCATTGTTTCAAAGTTTTACCGATTGCAAGTATTTGTTTTGCGACCATCGTAAAAGACAAAACTAAAAAAAACGCATTTCACCACGATTTTGCGCGGTCGCAACGATGAGTAAAAAGCGGAAATAAATTAAAATTAACAAACAGAACAAAAAAATAATAAGTTACTGGTGATTTTGCATTATTTTTTCGACGTTCGAGCGTATCGTCAAGAGTCGATCGTTAGCTTAAAGCTTTTTTCGTAGTTTGAAATGCTGTTGATTATCACTCGGATGAACGGCTTGTTGCATAGACGACCAACGCAAGCGCAACACGTTCTTGATGAGCAGCTGTTCGGTGGTCATCGTCGCCAGATACCACAGTGGTGCATACTCCAGTGTGATCAGTCCCAAAATGTCCCACTCGAAAGGAGTGTAGTCCCAAGGGCAGGCGTTGAAATAGCGCAAAAGACAACCGGTGCTGAACTCCCAGCTGTACGTCCATAGTAAATAAATGAAGCCTCGCAGAGGCAGGGGGATGCCGCGCTCGTGCAAACGGACGTACATGAGCTCGATGACGTAAACGGATATGGCGTAGATGAACAGGGACCA
Source organism: Ommatoiulus sabulosus (assembly GCA_034697705.1). NCBI lineage: Eukaryota > Metazoa > Arthropoda > Diplopoda > Julida > Julidae > Ommatoiulus > Ommatoiulus sabulosus. The sequence continues at coordinate 9,379 of JAQGAO010005782.1, forward strand.
GACGCTGGTGCAACCTGGGAAAATAAAAACACGAACATGCGTTTAATAACTTCCGCACATTGTTTTAAATCAATTGTATTAATTAGTGATTTGGTTAACTTATAAATTGGTTAGTGCACACACACTAGGCTGGAATAGAGGGACAGATTTTCAAAAAAAAATATAGGTAGGGAAAACGAGCCCTGTTTCGCCAGTAATAGGAATTTAATGTTGTAGTGATCACGTGACCAAGAAATGATTCCTGTCCTATTGCTTGGAGAGCAACTTAGAAATTCACACTTCATGCCTTTAGCAACGTCCACACTTGAGGAAACATATAGAAGAACGTTTTGTCGCTAATTGTTGCCTGTAATTGTTTTTGGAAACATAAAACTTACGTGAACAATTTATGTAAACTGGTAGCCATTTCTGAGCTACTTAGAGAAACTTTTTGTTGATAAATGTAGTTAATTGCATAAACTGTATAAATCATTTCATATAATTTTTTACACAAATTACTTACGTAAATTGCTACTTAAATTCTTTATATAAGTTTGTTTACAGGAACAACTGGCAACACATGTGCAACATTTAGTTTTTCTAAGCTTCTCAGAGTTCGAACGTAGCTGTACGAGCACGTGCCGCTAGGTATACGTTGTATCTGGCTGTTGGTAATCTAGATAAATGTCACGGGGTCGTCAAAGTCCAATATAAAATTTTTAGTTCAAGTTACTTGAACTTTGACAAAGCTAAATATGACTATTATTGATTTACTTAGTATTTGTGACTGTTAAGCCCCGTACAGACTGCGACAAACGGGAAACAAAAAAGCACAAACGACAAACGGTTTGTCAATTGGTTTGTGAAAAAAAGTGTTACAAATAAACAAACCAAAAAATGATCTTGAACAAACCGTTTGACCTTTCTGGCGAGTGTCGGTAACATCAAAGGAACAAAATGGTTTGTTCCTCGTTAGAACTAAGTCACGTGGTTTGCTGCTCGTGGAGATATCAGCATGAAATTTTCCACAACAGAAACAGAATAATGTTCCACAAGTATATGATTAAGCAGATGATTGCCTGAAAATCGTCTGCTTAGCAGAAGCGTTTGTTGAAAATGGTTTGCCATAGTGTGTACACTCCGTTTCTTGAAACTAATCTGGAAAAACGATTTTGGGCAAGCCGTTTGTGGTTTTTTGTTTGCCGTTTGTCGTAGTCTGTACGGGGCTTTTGGGGTATTCAGACAAAAACGTTACGAAGGGCACTTTTGGCAGTAGTGAAATCACGTGTGATAAGTCGACACGCTAATTGGTTTATTCAGTTCACACAAGGTTATCTGTGTATTAAATTAATTAATTCAGCCCTGTTTCTTATGTGACTTAACGACTGCCAAAAGCGCTATTGGCATTGAAATGTTATCTGATATAAATTTGATTTATAATTCGTTTAATTCAAACATTGATTTAAATAAAGTGGATTTGTACTTCAAATTACTGTTAACAAAAACAAGTAAATTTAAAAAATGATCTAACACTGTGCAAGCAGTTTAATATACAAACCGTATAAATTACACGTATTTTCCATTCTTGTTTAATTAACTGAACAATTAAATTTTTACAAAATTTATCAGAAAATAATTTACTTCTGGAACAGTTTTTATTGCTTTCCGTCTTTGATATTATTTACACCAGAATCCGTTTGCTAAGTTTTAATATCGCAGATACATGAATAGGAATGTTATCTTGCATGGTTGTCTCGTGAAGAAATTGAGAGAAAGAATGAGCTAATTTGAATCCGAATGCGTAGCAGTGTTTCAGTACGATTCAAAATTGCAATTATTCTTAATATTTTCCGCTCACGTTCAAAGCAGCTTTTCTTCAAACATTCATAGGATGGGAGGAGAGGACTTTCCAAGAATTAAATCACGATCCCAAAGCAAACATAAATTTCTACCGAAATTTACTCCGAGGTAAAACTCGTTTAATTCAGCGAACTTTTATTGCGCTTTTCTACAATGTCGCATATACAGTTTATATATATATTTTTTTCCCTCAAAAATTGCGTTATTTTTCTGCCATTTCTTTCTCCGTAATAATCTTGCAGTTTCCATTCGCACGCCAAAGGATTCAACGAATTAATGTTAGACGAATGCGTTTTCGCAAACCGGAATTTGGGGTTTGTTCGCTTTGTTGTTAAATCTCTGAGGCGCAATAAAATTAATGCCATTTGTAATAATTTGTAAAACCACGCACATTTTGGGGAATTAATGAAAATGGGGCGAAGCTGGCCTCCTTCTGCCCATATCCATCTATGGAAATGCTCGCACACGCGTTGATGTGTGCCAAATTTCAAACGTTTTAATCATGAAAATTGATGCTTAGACAATAAGTAGGAGGCAGTAAAAATGTAAAAAAATGTGCATTCGTAATTTGGGGAGGGAAATATTTGTAGATGCGAGCGTATCGCACGCATTCAACCTGCGGGGAATTTTATTATTAAAAGCGTTGAAAAATACACTTTTTTCCCGCAATGCATCAAAAACCAAATAAGCTATTATGAATAATAAAAATCCGCCAAAATGAAATTTGCATAAGAAATTGGTCGGCGTATTGCGCGCTTAAAGAGCGAGATGCCAGTGTGCTTCTATCACAAATAATGTAAACGCAGTTATTCCACTAGGTTCGGTATCTTGATGGAATTTGTCAGTTGTTTGGAGTACTCTCGATTATCCGGAATGGAAAGAAAATTAATTGTCCCGGAGAATCGAAAGTATGGAAAATAAGCAATGAAACAATATCAAATGCGACAAATAATCGTATGAATAGTAAGAAAAGATAATACCGGATTTAAAAAAATCGTATATTATTTCTTTTGCGATGAAGGTATGTTAGGGGTAATCAGGCGGAATCATTACCAATGGCACTTTTGGCAGCCGTGAAGACGCGTGTGCAAAAGGAATGCATTTATTGGTTTAAAAACTTCGATAAACTTGAATACTTTTTTTTTTAAATCAATGTTTTTTTTAAATGTTTTTTTAAATCAACTTCCAAAAGGGCCATTCGTGAAGTTTCTGAATACGATTTCGTTATAAGAAATGCACAGCTATCGTTTTCATACGTGGATAAACCTCTTATTGACTTAAATCTTTTGTTTTGTAAAAAAAATGACAGGCTATTTAAATGTTGCAGAAGTTTCATTACAACACTTTGTAAATGCAGTACATTAACACGTTTGTTAAATATGATCAAATTCTAGGAAAAAAGGGAAATTTAAAAATTACATACTGCAATGGAATAAACCCTTTATTTTCATCTATATCAAAATATTATATCCTGCACAAATGCATTTCGAAATTTGATTGTAGAAGTTATGGAATTTCCTATGTTTTTTACTTGCATGTAGGCCAAACCTCTTCAATTTGACATTGTTAGGTCAAATCTTAATGGTGAAGAAAATCCTTCTTTTCATATACAACACCTTTTAAAAGCATTTTAGCAGAGTGTAAATTCTAGACAAAAACAAGGGGAAATCTGAAAATTTCTGAATTGATCGGCACTAGGAAAAAAAACCGTTTCAAAATATGACGGTTTTACACGAATTCATTTCTTTATTTCACAGTGGAAGGTATAGACTTGGCAATAATTTCACTTAAGTGAAACCTTGTTAGATATAGCAATCTCAATGGCCCTGACGCTTTATTAAAGTAGACACCTAAGGTATACAGTAGTATCTCCCTTTTTCTTTCTTTTTTTGTGGAGAAAATGAAATTCGCGAATGGAGGGGGGGGGGGGGTG
>JAQGAO010005783.1:0-13149 GCA_034697705.1 Ommatoiulus sabulosus
AAAAAGGTCCCGTCCGCCCCACTACTGAGCTATTTTTAGGACGTTAAACAAGGAATCAATTTCCAATGGCCTTATGAAGTTACACATTGGTTCTCATAATCATTTGCATTATTTATACTGTAATTAATTTTACGTTTTTATATTTTAATTCAGTTTTTCCATACGTAACTAACCTTACATTAAATTACTCTTCAATTTCCAATTAAATTTGAAAGTTTAACTACGTGCAATGGCATTGCATGCGGGTGTATCATTTTAATCACTTTGAGCCACTGCACATGTAATTAAATGTTTACCCTGAGTACATTCATGTACAGTGGTGCACATTTAACACCGGCACTTTAAATTAAATGCCGCAAGATTAAAAAAAAAGTACCCAGCCTGGAAAAAACTGCTCAAATTTATCGTCTGACTTACCATTCTCGCTTGATTCCCGTCAGTAATATTGGTATTGAATGCCCAACTAGCCAAGTAGGATTGATAACAATATTCGGAAGAGACATTTTCGTACCAATCGAGGAATTCTTTAGCATGTTCCTCGTCGTGTTGAAACGACACATTACCCCAAGTAGAGAAGAGTAAATAGACTAAAAACACGCAAATCGAAGACCCGAAAATTAACTCCATCCTTGGTAGTTAACTGTCGGCTAGATTATGTTTCTGGGAACGTCAAGCAAAGCGCTAGATATTTAGAGCTTTGCCAACTCTATACATGATTTATAATGATTTGCCAAGTCTTAAATTACTGTTTCCTGGCACAAATTTGTAGTCCTGCTGCTCCTGCAGCGCGGTGGTGCATCAATACATGTACTCAAACTTGACAAAACGAAAATTGGAATAGGATTTCCAGGCAAACGAAATGAACAAAAAAAATCTCTCATCGGATATACTGTATACATGTACAGTAGACAATAAAGTAATGTTCGGCCAACACAAACAACTGATTCAAAACTTTTCGGAAGGTGTAAACGAAAATCAAATTCAAGTCCTTCATAAGATTGCATGCAAAGGTCAAAATAATTAACATTGCATTTTGAGAAAACTTCAACATTATGCCAGAATTCGATATACAGGGTGATTACTAAAGTCTTTGCCCAGAGAAAAAAAAATTATCTTTAAAATGGTAACAGCTACGAAGATAATTCGGTCAAGTAACGTTTAGAGTGGACCATGAGATATCTGGAAACCATATTCTCTGCAACCTTGAATGTCACGTTCAAGGTCATCCATGTGCTAGGTCTGCGGATTTTGCAGATATGTCAGAAACAGCTGCAAATACGTCAAAAGTGTAAGTTAAAATGTTGTAGGGCGATGCCTAATTAGTATAATAAAGTTGGTTTCAAATTGCTTTGAACATAGCACAGCGAGCCAGAGATTTTCTTCTCCACGAGTAATTCCATACACACTTAGGCTGCACTGCATGACACCAAAGCTATGTGGGCTGCAACAAATGCGACTTCAAACCTGCTTATACAATGTACATTGTATGTACTGCGCTAAGGAGACGCAACTGCAACGTGCAAATTGAAGTAGCACTAACAAAACGTCTCCGGTCGTGCCACAGACACCAATATTCTCTATAAAATGTTCCTATTACCGATACAGGGTGTCCACGGACACGCAACTCCTGCAGATAAAAAAAAACAAAAATAAGGCAATCACTGCTAACAAAAGTGTTATGCCGTGCCGCCTAACATTTTTTCATTGGGATAATATGTGAATTAACGTTTCGATTGACTTATCGTGATTGAACCAACCTGGCAAAAAAATAAATTATTAAACATTAAAAGTCACTAAAACACATTAAAAATTCCCTAAAACACACTATGCATATGGTTTAACTATCGTAAACTAAGTAAAATGATGAAATCGAATGAAAACGTACCTAACTCGTAGAACGTATTACGATGGGTGTTCGTAAATTTTCAGCCATCAATGGTTTTCACACAAAAACAGGCTATACGTTTATTTGGATTGTCTTGGATCCAATCCTGTAGCCATTGTAGGTTGCAATCACAGTGAAATTCGTTATCTGAAAGAATAGTATAATTTTTATGTTAAAAATGTCTTTCTGGAGAAAAAACATTTTCCTATTAAAAATGACTTTTTTACACAATAACTCGTCATTTCATCATAAAAAACATTTTTCAATATAAAAGTACGTATTTCTCTTGAAATTTTAGTTTTATCTTGAAACCTAAGTTGGGTTTTTGTAAAACGAGTGTTAGATAAAACTTGATATTTTATTATAGATAAAATTAAAGGACAAGTTATTTCAGATATTGACATTCGAGCATTTTTCTGAAAATGAGCGAGTTTTTTAACCCCCCCCCCCCCCTTTCCCTTAATTATCATATGGCATTTGTTTACTGATTGTACAAGTAGCTATACATACTTGCGCACTGATTTCAATTGAGTTGAATGATGAAATGCAAGTTTTCTATTATAAAATAGCACGTTATCCATTTAGGAATAACAAAAACATTAACTTTTCACAAAAACAAAAAACAAACACGTAGCCTAATTCTTGTAACAATGAATTTTTAAACAAAAATTTCATTATTTAAAAAAATATATTTATTACGATGTTTGCAATTTCATTTCTATATTGTAATGTTTGAAGTTTTAAATGAAAATCCAACTTTTCTATTTTTTCTAACGAATTGAATAATCCATCATCCAGCTTCTTCAGTTTGTTGTATTTTATATCGATAATTTTGAGGTTCGTCAATCCACGAAACGCGTTTTAATCCAGACTTTCGATTTCGTTCTGATACAGGTGTTTAAACCGTGTTTTTGAGTTAAGCTTGTCAAACTTCGAAACGAATCTTCATTTAGCCTTTGAAATTTGTTAGACCCAAGGATCTTATTGAAAATATTTTTATGATTTTGTGTAAAAGACGTTGATGAGTAAACACTCAGAGCAGGGTTTCTTAACCTGGGGTACAGGGGGTCCACGAAGACGTTAAAAATAATAATATAACTGGGTTTCCCCAGACCTGGAAAAGTCAGGGAACAATGGTTTAGTTTGAAAAAGTCAGGAAAATTCAACGCACTCATGGCGATACAAAGTTAATACTTCTACGAGGTTAGCTCAGGGTCCATTTTCCAAGTAGAAATTTGCAAAATTTGTCAACATTTTTCGGAATATAGATTTGCAAACTTTTCCACGTTTTCCATGTACCAATTTACAATTTTCCAAGATTTTTGAAACCAAAGTTGCAAAATTTTCCGTTTTCTAAGTTCAAATTAGCAAAAATTACCACGTTTTCCATGTACAAATTTACACAATTTCCCACGTTTTCTGATTTTTAATTTGCAAAATTTTCCACGTTTTTTGAGTACAAATTTAAAAAATTTTCAACGTTTTCCGAGTACAAATTATCAAAATTGTCCACGTTTTCCGTGTACAAATTTTCAAAATTCTCTAGGTTTTTCGAGTGCAAAGTTTCCACATTTTCCGAGGACAAAATTGCAAAATTTCCCATTTTTTTTTAGCACAAATTTGTAAAATTTTCCGTATACAACATTTTCCCATTTTAAAAAATTTTCAACGCAAGTTTTTTTAATTTTAAAAAAAATTCTATTTTAATTTTCAAAATTGTCGTTAGTAAATTTTAAAAAAATATTTTCCAGTGTCAATTTGGAAAATGTCAACTTTTCACGTTGTCATTGGTCAGGGAACTTTCTTTCAAACCTGGAAATGTCAGGGAAAAGTCAGGGAAGTTGAATGTGAAATTTGTGGGGGAACCCCGTTTAATAAACCTGCCCTATACACTTAAGTTCGTAAGGGGTCCGTCAGATTGTTTAAATAAATATTGCGAGTGGTCCATGATGATGAAAAGGTTAAGAAACCCTGCTCTAAGAATTGGAGTGAGTGCAGTGCAAATTGAACGTAGTTTGGTTTGGCCCCACCTTTAATTGGGTGGGGCCTCGCCTTTAATTCATTGATTTCGGTGAATGGACGCGCCTAGCTCCTAACTTGATTTTTTTGCGCATTTTCATTCATTAATTTCATCATTTCGTAACCAGAGAGTGCAGGAAGTAGCCTCATTTGCACAAAAATCGAAGCCCTTTTAGGGGACATTCAAAAAGGACGGCCTCCATTTAGGGGGATAGCTTGAGTCGCGGACAAAATGTGGACAGTGGGTTATAGGGCCAACTCGGACAATGTCCACTCGAGAAAAAAAAAGGACGAATAAAATCACTTCCCCGAGTAAAATGGAAATTGAGGGCAGTATGCGTTATAAATTGCGAAAGTCAGTAAACGGGGTACCTCCAGTCCTGGAAAACCTGGAAAAGTCAGAGAATTTTAAAAGCTCGAAGAAAAAATTCCTCGAATCAAAGAAAAGAATTGTGAAATCAAAGAAGAATTTCCTCAAATTAAATCACAAAAAAAATCCTCAAATCGAAGAAATTTTTTCTCAAATCCAAGAAAAATTCCTCAAATCCAAGAAAAATTATCCCAAATGAAAGAATTAAATTAAATAAAAAAAAAATCCTCAAATCGAAGAAACTTTTTCTCAAATCAAAGAAAAAAAAACGCTCGTATAAAAAAAAATTACTTAAATCCAAGAAAAATTATCCCAAATGAAAGAAAAATTATTTCAAACCTAAGAAAAAATTCCTCAAATCAAAGAAAAGAATCGTGAAATCAAAGAAGAATATCCTCAAATTAAATCAAAAAAAAAAAAATCCTCAAATCGAAGAAATTTTTTCTCAAATCCAAGAAAAATTATCCCAAATGAAAGAAATCTCAAATCTAAGAAAAAAATTCCTCAAATCAAAGAAGAATTTCCTCAAATTAAATAAAAAAAATCCTCTAATCGAAGAAAAAAAATTCTTAAATCAAAGAAAAAAATCCTCAAATCCAAGAAAAATGTTCTCAAATCAAAGAAGAATTTCCTTAAATTAAATTAAAAAAAAATCCTCAAATCGATGAAGAATTCTCATATCAAAGAAGAATTATCCCAAATGAAAGAACAATTAATTATCTGAAATCAAAGAAAAAAATTCCTGAAATCAAAGAAAGAATTATCCGAAATCGAATTTAAAAAAATTAGGATTTTGAATCCCAGTATTTAATTCATTAAAATTCACTAAAATGTTGTACATATCCCACGTACGATTTTTCAAAATCCTAGCATAAATATTCCGTTATTAAACTCGTTCGTTAAATTCATGAAAACTTGGTCCCATTTCGGAGTGTCTCTTTCGATCGATACGATATATGGGTCGTATTTGCCCCCTGGTCCCCTGGCCCCCCTGGCCCCCCTGTCCCCTGTATATGGGTGCGTGGGTGTATAAATAATTAGGTTTTCCGAATGCTGATCGTCCCACGTCTTAGCCTCGCCTCTTTTTAATTCAGCTTTTATATCGATCCACGCCTACTTACAACTCCATTCACAAAACACGAGGGACGTTCCCGAAGGACCGAGTGACCGACGCCGCGATGACCGCTTGACCACGCGCATCCTTCCTCGCTTTTTAATCCCGTCTCATTTCGTCTTATTCGTTTTTAGACGAAACGGTGTTTCAACCCACGGACAATGTTGGTCGTATTTAAAATTCCACGTTTCGTATACTGACCGCTTGACCACGGCGTTTTCGAATCGATTCTAGAACCAGTAACTCGGTTTTTTTGGGGAGGGGGGGTAATGGACATTTTTTTATTGTCTCCTTTTTTTATTGTTCCTCCCGGTTATTTTTCGACGAAATAATAATTTTACTGTACTTCGTTTAATAAAATTAATGTCGTACTGACCGCTTGACCGCGTCGTTCGCGAATCACGATTTCTGACCAAATTTTGTGTTTAAATTTTTGGTTAAAATGTTCGTTGTTTTTTTGTCATTTCTCATTTTCGATTTAATTTTTCCACAAAAGGATCATTCTAAAACAAAAAAAAAAAAAAAAAAAACCTCCATTTCATGAAGTCGTACTGACCACTTGACCACATCGTTCGCGAATCGATTTCTGACCAAATTTTGTGTTTAAATTTTTGGTTAAAATATTCCTTGTTTTTTATTCATTTCTCATTTTCGATTTCATTTTTCAACAAAAGAGTCATTCTAAAAAAAAAAGCTGCATTTCATGAAGTCGTACTGACCGCTTGACCACATCGTTCGCGAATCGATTTTTTACCAACATTTTTTTTTTCAAATTTTTGGTTAAATGTTCATTGTTTTTTTAATCATTTCTCACTGGCGATTTCATTTTTCAACAAAAGGTCATTCTAAAAAAAAAGTCCATTTCATGAAGTCGTACTGACTGCTTGACCACATCGATTATTGACCAACAATTTGTGAATTTTTGGTAAAATATTTTTTTTTTACTTTTCTATCAAATTCGTACTACTTATTTTTAACCCAAAGGGGTCATTGGGGGGTGGAGTGGGTAGACTTCGTATAGTACGTCGCACTGACCGCTTGACCACGTCGTTTTCAAATCGCGATTCTCGGACGAGTTGGAAATTTAAATTAAAATTTAATTAAAACATCGTTTTTCGACCGTTCCTCCGATTAGCCTTTTTGTCCGCAGGAGGGGTAAATGACCCTCGTCCGAATCCTCACCCCCTTAAATCCCTTTCCTGACTGACCGGAAGGAACGAATGAGAAAAACGAGGATCGATGTCCAGTTTCCATCCTCCGATTAATCGAGCTACTTCCTAATGAAAACTATTCTCCAATTTCCCCTAAAAAGGGGTGCTTAAGGGGGAGGGGGGCTCCTCCAGGCGCCCTGCATTGTCTATACGCTAGACTGGAAGGCGACACGTAGGGGTCAAGGGGCGCCAAAAAAAGTTTTAACATACGAGCAACATTCGTTAACAATCAGCGATCATTTTCCAAATTTCCGATTTTTCCACGTTCCGATGAAAAATGACGAAATCTTTCGAAAAAAAAGCTTCATAAATGTTTTTTGGAAATTTTGGCAATTTTGTATTCAGAAAATGTAGAAAGTTTTGTCGCAAATTTATTCTCGAAAAACGTTGAAAATTATGCAATTGTGTCCTCCGAAAACGCGGAAAATTTTGCAATTTTGTCCTCGGAAAACGTGGACAATTTTGAAAGTTTGTGCTCGTTTGTGCTGGGAAATTTTACAATTGTATCTTCAGAAAACGTGAGAAATTTGCAATTTTATCTTCGGAAAACGTGACAAATTATGCAATTTTATCTTCACAAATCGTGGGAAATTTTGCAATTTTGTCTTTGGAAAACGGGAAATTTTGCAATTTTATCTTCACAAAACGTGACAAATTTTGCAATTTTATCTTCGGAAAACGCGACAAATTATGCAATTTTATCTTTACAAAACGTGACAAATTTTGCAATTTTATCTTCGGAAAACGTGACAAATTTTGCAATTTTATCTTCGGAAAACGTGACAAATTATGCAATTTTATCTTCACAAAACGTGGGAAATTTTGCAACCTTGTTTTTGGAAAACGTGGAAAATTATGCAAGTTTTTTCTTCAGAAAACTTGACAAATTATGCAATTTTCTCCTCGGAAAACGTGGAAAATTTTTCAATCTTGTCTTCGGAAAACGTGAGAAATTTTGTTCTCGGAAAACATGGAAAATTTGCAATTTGGTCCTCGGAAAACGTGAGAAATTTTGCAATTTTGTCCTCGGAAAACGTGAGAAATTTTGCAATTTTATCTTCGGAAAACGTGGAAAATTATGCAATCTTGTCTTCAGAAAACGTGAGAAATTATGCAATGTTCTCCTCGGAAAACGTGGAAAATTTTGCAATCTTGTCTTCGGAAAACGTGAGAAATTTGGCAATTTTATCTTCGGAAAACGTGAGAAATTTTGCAGTTTTATCTTCGGAAAACGTGGAAAATTTTGCAATTTTGTCCTCGGAAAACGTGGAAAATTTTGCAATTTTGACATAGGAAAACGTGAGAAATTTGGCAATTTTGTCTTCCGAAAAAGTGGGAAATTTCGCAATCCTGTTTTCGAAAAAGGTGGAAAATTTTGAAATCTTGTCCTCGGAAAACGTGAGAAATTATGCAATTTTCTCCTCGGAAAACGTGGACAATTTTTCAAATTCGTAGCCGACTAACGTTGAATTTCACTGACTTCTCTAGACATTTCCCTGACTTTTCCAGGTTTTCCTGGCTGCCGGCCCTGTCGCTATATTCGGTGGCAATGACACCCAACTCCAAATTATCTAAAAATAAATGGGGGCGAGGGTCGTTCGAAGTGATCCACTTCCGTTGCCCCCTAAAAACGAGTGCCTTATGGCCGTTGTCCTCCTCCTCCTCCTCCTCATCATCATCATCATCATCATTTCGTCCTATTTTTTTTTTTTTTTTTGTATTATTTTTAGTGAATGAATTCAATTGTTCGTATTTTCATGAATGAATTCGAAGGCCGTCCTCTTTTTTTTTTAGAGTGCGATTCGAGGTCAAGTTTACCTTCGTTTAACGAATTAAAATAAAAGGCCTAACGAACGTTTAAATTCATCGAGCGGTCACTCGAGAGTCTCGAGCCTGCTGGTCAAGACGAAAACAAAGGTCGAACCGGACACTCCTTATTTTAGCCTACTTTTTTAAAGACTAATAAGAAAGGGGGCGCCATTTTTTTATCAAAATCCCCGGGTGACGTAACTAGAATTTAATCGTCGATTAAGACGACCAGTTTCGTAAACTCCGATTACGAACGACTCGCATTTTTCCCACGCGTTAAAATAAAAAAAGACAAGCGAGTCGATCGATAGATCGATGAATTAAAACGTATTAAATCTGAAACTGGTTGAGGCGACATTAAAACACAAAGAACAAAAAAAAAAATTTAAAAACTGGGCGAGGAATTAATAGAAAAGAAAAATAAGGCGAGATTAAGCGTGCGAACTGCATTTGTCCTCTCCGAAACATCGATGAATTATTATTAGTAGATATATTCGCGATTGGAAATTTGATAAAAGACCTTAATTAGGAATTCTATGGGAACGAAAACATTTTATACGAGCGAATTAAATTACAAAAATACAGTAAACAAACACGCCTCGGCTTTTAGTCAAATATTTCGACCTTTTTATTATTATTATTATTATTATTATTTTTCGGACAAACGTTATTAAGAGGTTTAGACAAATTAAATATTTGAAATGTACGGAAAAATCGCCTTATTAATTAATAAAAAACTGTTTTGTATATTTTTTTTAAAAAAAATTGCATAGTTTTTCATGGATAAATCGTGTATTTTTATAGAAATAAAAAAATTACATCGTTTGGAAAAAAACAATTACGGTATTAATTTTTTTTTTTTTTTTTTTGCTTCGTTATTTACGGAAAAACTGCCTTATTATTTAATAGAAAAGGCGCATTATTTTATCGAAAACTGCATTTCTTTTTTTTTTTTGGTACAAAAATTGCATATTTTTATAGAAAAAAAATAGATAGTTTGGACAAAAAACAATTACGGTAAGAACTTTTTTTTTGCCTCGCTTATTTTTTATAATTTTTTTTTTTTTAAATCTATAAAAACTGCATTTTTAGAAAAATTGCATATTTTTATAGAAAAAAAAGCGTCGTTTACGCATATTTTTTTTCTAAAATGGATTTTTTTTAAAAATAAAATGCATTAAAAATTGACGAACCCTTCACTTTTTTTTTATAAAATGATAATAATCTGTAGGAAGATTTGAAGCAATTTTATTTCTGCCATAAAAATTAAACTAGGAAATTTTAAAATTTATCCAAAAACCGTTTTACGAAGGATACAATTTTTAAAAAATGAACAAATTTTTCCATAAAACCCAAATTTATAAAATTAAATTGTCGTTTCGAGAAAAATAACGTCATAAATTTCGTGGTACTATTTAATCTAATTATTGTATTTTGTTTATAGTTATTTCGGACTTTGCTGCTCAAATGTTTAAGTTATTTTAAATACAGGATTTCCGTTAAGATTATCGATAATATATCGATAAGCATTTTATTTTCTTCATCCTTTTTATAATAAACGCGCTTTCCTTTAACAAAAATTATAATTTGGACATGAAATGCATTCGTATTATTTAAAGTATATTTTAAATATATTTAAATTACCTTGAATTTTTTGGCGGAAAAAGAATTTCTTGACCGATGACCAGAAGGATGATCACAATGTTCCGGGAAAAAAACTAATTCGATATAAATTTCCGAAAATTATCCTCGCCAATTTTAATTCTAAAATGAAATTAAATTTCATCTAAAATTGAAATTACCGTCAATTAAATATAAGTACGAGTTTTAGCGTATGATATTTCTTATTATAATAGAAACTATGTAAATTATGTAATTCTCAAACAAAAAAATTACGATTATCATAAAATTATAGAAAACTACATATTATGTATATTATATAAATTCATAAAATAAAAATATTATGAATGGCATATTAGTTATTACGTCAAATATCACGAAAATTATATAAATATATGATAGAAAAATATCAATAATGATATTTATAATAATAAATTAATAAATGACAATTACACATATGATGATAATTTCACATATAGGTGATATTTTCAAATAGTTTTATAAGTTTTTATATTTGTACTAGAAAACCGTGCAAAATTTTGCAAATTTGTACTCGAAAAACGTGGACAATTTTGCTAATTTGTACTCTGGAAACCTAGAAATATTTTGCAAATTTTTATATGGAAAACGTTGAAAATTTTGCAAATTTGTACTCAGAAAATGGGCGCTGAGTAGTAGAAGCATGAATTTTGGATCGCCATGACTGCGTTGAATTTCCCTGACGTTTTCAAAACAAGCCATTTTTCCCCGACTTTTCCAGACATTTTCAATCTCCCTGACTTTACGAGGTTTTCCAGGGTCGGGGGAACCCTGAATTTAAACTTAACGATAACAATATCAACATTTCAAACTATTCGAAATAAATTTTAAAACGATCAAACCATTCGTCCATTATTTCCCCGAACTAAAACATTAACCTCAAAAAAATCCTCATGAACCCAGCCCTTCATTCATCGAAAACACCTTTTTTAAAAAAAGAAAACCGTGTTCATAAAGTGAGCACTGCAATGTTTGAGTTTTCCGAGTGTGCGCGTAGATGGCGCCACCGGTACGCCGTAGTCCATCGGCGCCTTGAATGGTCCGAATGAGTGGTTTTCATTCATGGCGAAAAGTTGGTTGGTCTCGCGACGACGCTGCCGTTTCGTGTACAGCTTCTGTCGGACATTTTCTCTCGCTTTTTAAAACTAGGTAAGTCATCTCCGCTCTATTCCTCCTTACTTTCGCTCGCCGTTTTCCCGTCTCCTTTTCTGGCCATTTCGCCATTTCGCCCGAATTGCTTTTCAACTTTTAGGCTTCGTCTTCTTTCATGGCTTCTTTTTCTTTTCGCTGCCTTCTCTCCTCTCCCTCGTAAACATCCCCAACGCGAATAGCCAAAGCTCGGCTATTCCTTCGTTCGCGTGCTCTTTTTTTTTTTTTTTTTCTTCTTCAAACTTCTTAGCTTCGGTCGAGGGCAAAGCCACCGCATTTTTATTATTAAAAATATCCTTTAAAAATAGGCCTCGCGTTCTGATTTTTCCAAAAATGGAACGCGCGTGCCTGCAGCCTTAAATTCGAACGCTGGCTCGTGCGTTAATCACGGCTTTTTTTCCCATTTCCACGTACCGCCAACGGAATTCGTTAAAAGTTTTTCAACGATTCGTTACTTACTCGTTTATCTTTCAAGTTTTTGGTTTTGTTGAAAACTTATTTCGTTCGTGAATATTTTTTAACGAAACTTACCTAGTTCGGAACGCGTGATGAATTTCGGAACTGGAATATATATATATTGGAACGCACGCACGCGCCGGACATTTCGATTCGCACGCGCGCGTGGAACGAGTTCACGCGCCGACGTTCCACAAAAAAATGTTCCATTCACGAATCGAACGATCGAGGTTTCGGGACGCGTACAAATATACTCCGAATTTGAACACGGTTTTTAGTTTTTTTTTTTGGTTTTTTTTTTAAATTAAGTTTCGGTTTTTGAAAACCTCGTTATCGTTTCGTTTTTCCGGAGTTTTGAAAAATGAACGATGCTATACGCTTACGATTTCAAAATCCAATCCCGTTCGGAGCGGATTCGTTGTTTGTTTTTTCAATTTTCTAAGAACTCGGGTTCCATTTTCGGAACGTTGTTCGGGTGAAAAAAAATTCTCGAGTTTTGTCGGTTTTTATTTTTGGGTTTTGAAAAACATGAAACGAAACGATAAATTTAAAGCTTCGATCGCCGAGTACATTTCCTGAGAGTCGAAAGAGTGGGGTGAGTTTTTTTATTCTCAATTTTCCTACAATCTTCCGGTTAATTCGTTCTATATACTACGTAGTTAGGATATACGGTACGTGTATATTTAAAAAAAAATTAAAAAAAATACGAGCGGCGAGCGGAAATCGGACTTTCGCCCAATTTGTATCTCGTTTAATTTCATTTTTTTTTTATCTTTCTAATATATTTCGGAAATGGCCGATGGCGAGATGCTGTCGGGCCGCTCGCTAAAAGAAGGCCTAACGTTAATGTGGGCGCACTAACGCGAAAGACGATATTTTCGGCTAGTTTTTTCCCTCATTTCTTGCTTGCTTTTTCCCTTCTTCTTCAACTCGTAATACGTAAAAAGAGGGTGCTGCTCTCCTCCCCCTTCCTATACTCTTCGTATAATCGTAGAAATTTACCGAGCGACTTTTCGTCGAAATTCCGCGTTTGGGAGCCTCGTTTTTTGTTCTATATTCGAATGTCATCCGCTTCAAACACCCGGATTTCAAAATTACTGTTGCTTTAATTTCGTGGTTAATTGAAATGACGTTTCGTACAACTGCACGCCTCTCCGTTCAATGGTCGTCTTACAAATGAAACGTTAATTCCATCGAGTGGAATTCATTTTACATTTTTCTTTCTTCCATTGGAACGGAACGAGTTTGAATAATGGAACATGACGTACGTTCCATCGAATGGAACGAGTCTGAATTTATTCTTCTTTCACACGTTCCATTGAATGGAACGAAAATTTGAAAATGGAACAACATGACGTTACATCGAATAGAACGAGTTCGAAAAAATGGAACAACATGACGTTCCATCGAATGGAACGAGTTTGAATTTATTCTTCTGTCACACGTTCCATTGAATGACGTACGTTACATCGAATAG
>JAQGAO010005784.1:0-13148 GCA_034697705.1 Ommatoiulus sabulosus
TGTGACAATTGTGACAAAGGGGTGGGTGGGTGTTTAAAAAGAGGCAAAAAAGTGTGACATAATTTATGGATCACCCCCTAGCAAGACATAATTTGTGTATGTTGTGCATTTGAATTTAATAGTATTTCTTACTCACGCTACCCCATATTTAACTTTACATTCTAATTTTAACTTACTAATCCTCACTCGTTTTTTCGTTTCAAATTAACGCGTTTTTTCGCTAGTGCCCCTTTTATTTCATTGGTACACAGAATGGTTATTGTCGTATGTTTTACATATCTGCTGACTGTGATTCTCATTTTTATGTAGGCCTATATGTTTAATTTTAGAATGCTTGAATAAAGGGACATGGTCCCGAAACGTAGCAAAGCAATATTGCTGTTTGGGCGTTGCTTCTCATCGATGAATTAAATTCCTGACTTCTCCAGGTTTTTAAAAAAAATACCTGACCAATGACAATGTCAAATATTGAAACATGGACAATTTTGTAAATTTTTACTCGGAAAACGTTGAAACTTGTGCACATTTGTATTCGGAAACGGTTGAAATTTTTTCAAATTTGTACTCTGAAAATACGGAAAATTTTGCAAATTTGTACCCGAAAAACGTGGAAAATTTTAATAATCTCTACTCGTAAAATGGGACCTGAGCTTACCATGCAGAAACAATAATTTGGATCGCAACAACATGACTACGTTGAATTTCCCTGACTTTGTCAAAATAAGCCATTCTTCCCTGACTTCTCCCTGACTTTTCCAGGTTTTCTTGGTCTAGGGGGTACCCTGTATCAGTAAACAGCACTTTTTTAAAAAAAATTTCCATTGATATATATTTTTTTAATTTTATAAAGTAATGCGTGATCAATTTGTAAATGTTAAATCCACAATTCCTTAGTTTTTATTTAAATCCTTTAACTAAAGCAGTGTTTCTCAATCCTTGGTCCGTGAAAAAATTGGTTGATCCGTTCCGAACTTACATTTTAAAACTACTACCGAGAACTATATAAATAATGGCGTGCGTTTCTGACTTTGTGGTACCGCGAAATATCTTTCCAATTTTCACCGATCTAAAGGCAACATTTTTTTATTGAAAATATTTCATATCATACCTAAAACCAACTTCAAAAAATCCCATTTTCAAACGAACATTGGGAAACATCTAGCTTTTAACGGAGAAATGTACGACATGTTGAACCCCGAGAGAAATTAGCGTATAAAGTAATTCCACACTAAAGACAAAAAATCATTTCCGAGAAAGAATTATTTACATCAAGAATTGCTTCATAAATTTCCAGAATTACGGGTACAGGGTTTAGCATCCTCTTACAATTAAGGCTGGCACTTCGTAAAAACCGTTCAAAAATGTGGCGGATGCATCTCGCTAAGCGAAAACCAAATAAATTAAAAACACCAACAAATTCATTTCAGTGCACAACTAACGACAAACCGACTGCTGATGAAATAATACTCAGAAATCCGGCGTAAAAATGTCAACGAAATGATGAAAGTGGAGAGAAAAAACCTACGGCACAGCTCCATCCAACGGATAAAAACAAATCCAGAAATTGCGAACCGACTAGATTAGCAGCCATTAGTTGATCAAAAAACAACTTATTCGGACATTAGGACGTGAATTAATTACACTCGAAGTCGTGGTGCTGCTCATCGGCAACGCTTGCTTTCAGCTCCTTGCGATTCAAAATAAAGCATTCTTCCCTGACTTTTCCAAACATTATCAACTTCCCTGACTTATATAGAACTTTTAGAACTTTTTTGAGGTAAAATTTGCAATATTCCACATAATAAGTTCCACACGTCAAGGTTGCAAAATTTTAAGCAGATAAAATGTTGTCTTTACCACTAAATTATATCAAATTCGCGAGGGAACCCAAAAATGTATCCTGTGGAGGCTCTTCTGTTGCCCGAGCGCCAAACAAGCTGACACTGACTGTTACTTAAAAAACTGTAGCTCTGCAAGACGAACGATCGGATTTTGCGAGCAGTTGCTGGAGAACGTTAAGAAAACAAGATGAATCTCCGGAGAAGGAGGTGAAGACACAGTACCATTGAAATAAATGTAATGGTTCGCTGATCGGGTGTCGGTAAAAATAACGGTGGCAAACGGTGGGTTAGTTTCGCTGTCCAACCGAAGAAACATCTCCGTGGCCATGTCAGTACCGCAGAAGGCCGCTGCTTCCACTTTAACCGTGGTGGCTCGTCCACTGGAGAAATCCAAACTGTATACTACTAACGCATCCTGTGACTCTACATCAATGACACCACAGTAGTTGCTGTCCCTGTGTACGAAGCGTTGGTACAAGTAAAACGATGCGTCGTTTAAGGCAAAAGCATCCATCGCATCTCCGTCATTCGCTTCTCCAGCAATCTCTTGTTTCGCATAAGAAGCCTGAAGAAGACTGTCTTTATCTCCATCCAATTCTCCAGCTGTTGATGCGCCAAAAAACTCAAACTTGCGTATCAAGAGGTCAATCGGAGCGCTGCTGGCAAAGGTGAAGAAAACTCGGTGCACTTCCTGGGTGGGAGCGGGCAATACGGGCGCAGAAAAATTAAAATACGTCGTCGTGGATCCAGTATCCGTCACCAGGACCGTAGAGATGGGCGTTGTGGCCTCGTTGTCCAGATAAACGTTGATTTCCGAAACAACGCCGATATCGTAACTGGCAGCAACCTCTACCGTAAGCGTCTTGGCGAGTGTAAGGTTAAAGTCAAGATTGTACCCAAGAACTGCCCTCTCATCATTGACGTGAATAATGGTGTTTGAGCAATACTGATCAATGTAGAGTTGATACATGTTATTAGTGGCATTTAAGGCTTGGAATGCATCGTACGCATTTCCGTCTTCATTTACGGTGGCATTTACCAAGCCGATGAAAAGTGCGAGAGATAGCAGAATCAGCTTCATGGTTCTAGCTTCTTCGAGTTGATTTTTGATCTATTTTTGATCGTGGCCAACTACTAAATACAGCTTGAATTGCCAGAGCGAGCATTTTAGATGTAGATTTAATGATAGCCTCATATCTTCGTGACGTTTGTGATAGTCTCATATCATGCATCGACCAGAAGAGATGATAATCGTAGCGATAAATTTCTATGAAATCCATACGAGTTAGTATGAATTTCAGATTAGTATTTTTCGTTTAGAATTACTTGATATACAAGTTGTCACGGGTAGAAGCATGTAGCTATTACTGCGACGATATGTTTAGAAATAAAATGAAATATTTTTCAATAAAATTTGAAAAAATATTAAAAAACAAATTTTATTGAATTGGAATTGATATGAATTTAAAAATAATGAAAAATATTGCTGTAATTTTTTAGTGTGGAAAATTTGTGGAAAACGAGTGGGAAATTTAAAAAAACATTGGAAAACAGTTTCCCACGCGTCCACTTTGAATAAATTAAAAGATTTATTGCTGTAATTTTTTTTTAAAAAAGCGCCATTTTTTAACCTAAGTTAAAAAATAAATCTTTTAACCTTTGTTTCTTTTGTACTTATCAGTTAATGGCGCTTTTTATTAAAAAAAATTACAGTAATATTTTTCTTAAATTTTAAAGAAATGGGTGACCAATTTGTGGATGTTAAATCCACAATTCCTTAGTTTTTATTCACATGCTTTACCTAAAGCAGTGTTTCTAATCCCTTGGTCCGTGAACAAGTTCCGAGGTCCGCTCGGTTTCTGATTAGTTTGAATAACTATATAATTTTCATATTAGACTACTACCAAAAATTATATCAGGGTTCCCCCAGAAATTTCGTTTTCAACTTCCCTGACTTCCATTTTTTAAAAAATATCCCTGACTGCATTACCTGTAGTCAAAAATTGACATATTTTGCAAAATTTAATACTAATGATAATTTTGTGTTCGGAAAATGTTGAGAAATTTACAAAGCTGCACTTCAGAAAATTGAAAATCTTGCAAATGTGTTCTCGGTAAATTTGTAAAATTTTGCACACATTCGGAAAACGTGAAAATTTTGCAAACTTGTCCTTAGAAACTGTTGAAAATTTTGTAAATTTGTAGAGGAATGATTTTAAAAAAAAAGCTTGCAAATGTGCCTTGAGCTAACCTCGTGAAAACATTAATTTTGGATTGTGACAACATTAACACGTTAAATTTCACTGACTTTTTCAAAATAAATCATTCATCCCTGACTTTTCCATGTTTTCCAGGTTTGTGGGTACCCGGCCGCTTTCAAAGTCACGCGACTCGACATTTCTCATTTTCATTTGTACTGATCGAATATAGAACTACGAATAAAAATATGTTTGGTTGAGAAGTTCTGAAGTCTCGGTTCAGTTTTCTCAAAAACCTTTTCGTTTACAAAAACGAAAAGAAAATAATCCCAAGATCAATAATCAGTCCTTTCCCAACATAAACTCGTTTTGTAATTACATTTTAAGGATTTTTCAAAGATGATATTAAGGTTGCAAGAATTAGAATGCAACTTTCTTGTACGGACCTATATACCTGCACTGACTAGTGACCGTTTATTTCTATTTCGAGTGAAAACCGAACAGTTACTGTAGCCTGTCAAACTTTGATTGAAACTAACGAAGGAAGGAAGCGAATAAATATTTTAAAATCAATTGAATTGGTCAAAAGGAATATCGGCCAATGTTTCCCAAGGCAAAACTAATACCAAAATATTATACAAATACAGTAAAACCTGGACAAGTGACCACCTTTGTATGGTGACCACCTGTTTGTGCTGATTACTTTTCAGTGATTTGGTTTTTTCTAGTGTACATTTCCTTCATAAAAATACTCTGTATAGTGACCACCTGTCTATTGTGTACAGTGACCAGTATGTGTTGTCTTTTTTGCAATTTTTAAATTGTCAATTTACTTTATAAAGTGACCAGATAACGGAGGAGTCACCTTACATGTTAATAGTGAAGAGCTTCAAAAAGAGATGATTGATGGAATTACAAAGGAAGATGATGCTTTTGGAATTTCTGATGGGGAAAGTGATAATTGTGAAGAAGAAATGGACACTGAGATGATTTCAGAACTTTGTTTTGAAAATGTGCAGCAGGTTAAAAAATATGCTTTTTAAAATTGCGCAGAAATTATGGATCATGTTATTCAGATCGAAAAAATTACTGAAAACATGATCATAAAAAGCAAAAAGCATTTAAAACAAGGAAATCTTAGTAAATTTTTGCTAAACAAACAAATGTGTAATAAGGCAATAAATATACTTTATGTAATGCACATGGACATAATGATTCTGTACTTTTTTGATTTTGTGGTTTATTACTACATGTATTACAGTCTACGTGTATAAGTTACATGTACAATACTGTATTTTAATTTAATTCAGGCATTCTTTGTACAGTGACTAACTTTGCATTTTTTTTGGTGGTCACTCTTACAGGTTTCACTGTATATTAAAACGTTTATCGTATTGTTTTTGCAAATTCCAATAATTAAGGCAACTGAGAAAATACTGATAAAGTGTTTTCAAATGCTGATAAAAACATTAAACTAAGGCAGTACCTTCTAAACCCTTGATCCGTAATCTCAGAAATTTCAAAAAAACAACTCACGATATCAGTATTACTCAATAACATAGCGTGATTCTGAGAACATCGAGGATTTTGATCCACTTATTTTATGAATAACATCAAAAATAAAAAAAAAGTAGGAGCTCATCGTCAAAGACGGCGTGGAATGGTGCACCGATGTCTTCGACAGGTTCGTTGCCACTGATGAGTCCGTTGGTTTGGGCGATGTGGTGCTGCGGCATCCTGCACCTTGATCTGTCAGACGTGCAATCTTCGGAGACTCGGAGTTGAAGATCAGCGCCTTGGATGTGACCACTGGCAAGTGCGTGCGAGCCCAGCTGGAATTCTTCAACCACTAAATGGTTCCGCGACGCGTTCTTTATAAATAAGTAAAAAAAAATACACCCAATGGTCAATTGGGTGTAGTGTAATTTTCTTGTCGGTGCAACCTTATCATGTGATATTTTCTGCGAGTGCAAGCGAGTGCAAATTGTCTGACCAAGCATCAGCCCAGTCACCGCAAATTTCGAACTTTTGAAAAACGTGCCTTTATTTGAAAAACAGCAGACGAAATCTATAAAAAATAAGATCAAGCTAAATCCTTGATCCGTAATCACAGAAATTTCAAAAACAACTCATGATATCAGTATTACTCAATGGTATAGCGTGATTCTGATCACATCAAGAATTTTGATCAACTTATTTCATAAATTTCATCAAAGTCAATCTCGATAAGGCCATTATCGACAGAACGATGAAACGTACGATGAATCTGTGACCGCATTCATGTACATGCACATTGGCAAAATTATAATATTTTCCTTTTAAAGAGGGCTGTTTTTATACAGTTAAAGAAGGTATTGACCCCTAGATGGGGCGTTTTAAATTCCAGTGATTTATTTTCACAATTTTAAATGAATACACGAAATATTTATAAATTTCAAATCTATTACCAATTACAAAATTTCCCTACAGGTCAATTTCACAAAATTTTCTAGTTTCACGTGTCAATGGTGCAAATTTTTAAGCAGATAAAATTTTGTCTTAATTATAGCAAATTCGCGAGAGAAATCAAAAATGTATCCTGTGGAGGCTCTTCTGTTGCCCGAGCGCCAAACAGGCTTACTATGGCACTGACAGTTAATAATAAAACTGTAGAAAGCGAAGATTAACGATCGGATTTTGCGGGCAGTTACTGGAGAACGTAAAGAAAACACAATGAACCTCTGAAGAAGGAGGTGAAGACACAGTAACATTAAAATCCATGAAAGTCTCTATTGATTCGGTGTCGGTAAAAACAACTGTGGCGAACGGCGGGTTAGTTTCGCTGTCCAAATGAATAAACATCTCCGTGGCCATGCCAAGACCGCAGAAGACCGATGCTTGTATGTTAACCGCGGTGGCTCGTCCACTGGAGAAATCCAAATTGTATCCTAATGCTGCTTCCTGTTTCTCTACAATGATGTCACAGTAGTAGCCGCTGTAATACCTTTGTGTGAAGCGTTGATAAAAGTAAAGCGCTGCTTCGTTTCCGCTAAAAGCATCCCACACAAATCCATCATCCCCTACTCCATCAATTTCTTGTTTGGCATAAGAAACCTGAAAAAGACTGTCTTTTTCTCCATCTATTTCTCCAGCTGTCGATGCTTCAAAAAACTGAAACTTGTTGATCACGACGTAAATTGTACCCCTGATGGTGGCGAAGGTGAGGAACACTCGGTGCACTTCCTGGGTGGGAGCAAGTGTTACAGGCGCAACAAATTCAAAAAACTCCGACCCAGTGTCCGTCACCAGGACCGTAGCGATGGGCGGTGAGGTCTCGTTGTCCAGATGAACGTTGATTTCCGTAACAAAACCGGGATAGTAATTAGTGGTACTAACCTCTGCCGTAAACACATTGGCGAGTCCATGGGAAAAGTCGACATTGTACCCAAGAACTGCATAGTCAAAAATGACCATAACGAACTCGCCGCAAGGGAGCTCAACATAGATTTGATACATGAAAGAAGAGCCATTTGTGGCTTGGAATGCATCGTACGCATTTCCGTCTTCATTTTCGGTGGCATTTACCAAACCGATGAAAAGTGCGAGAGATAGCAGAATCAGCTTCATGGTTCAAGCTTCTTCGAGTTGCTTTTGATCTATTTTTGATTGTGGCATCTATTAAAAGCAGCTTGTATTACCAGAGCGAGCATTTTTGATGTTGATTCAGTGATAGCCTCGTATCATCGTGACCTTTGCGATAGCCTCATATCAAGCATCTACCATAAGAGATGATAATCGTAGTGATAAATTTCTACGAAATCCATGAGAGTTATTATGAATTTTAGATTAGTTCATAGGTACGAACTAATTATGTCATGGGTTGAAACATGTACATGTAGCTATTAATGCATGATAGTTTCAGGCATAAAATGAAATAATTTCCATAAAGTTTGTTTTTCAACATTTTTTAAGCTTCCCACGCGTCAATTTTGAATGACCGTTGTTGCTTTTGTGCTTATCACAGTGTCCTCCCTCCCTCCCCCCCAGAAATTTCATTTTCAACTTTCCTGACTTTTCCAGGTTTTAAAAAGAAACTTGCCTGACCAATGACAATGTCAAAGATTGACACAGTTTTTGCAAAAATTGCTAAGGACAATTTTGTATACGAAAAATTTGCAAATTGGTGCTTGGAAACATGGACAATTTTTGAATGTTAATACGTAAAACGTGGAAAATTTAGCAAATTTATACTTAGAAAAAGATGAATATTTTTTAAATTTTTACTCGGTAAACGTGAAAAACTTTGCAAAATACCGCAAAATACTGTCCGCGAAATACTTTTCCTATTTCTACCAGTCCGCGGGTGTAAAAAGTTTGGGAACCACGTACATGGTATAGGTCCTTTTACAACAAGTATTCTCAACGTTTATTAGGTTGTTAGGGCAAATTCCAATAATTTAGGTAACTCAGGAAATGCCCGGCAATCGCTGCATAAATATGGATTCGGGGGCTTTGAAATTCTGATAAACCATAGTGGCAACAAAATTTTCATTTTCAATTTCCGTGACTTTTCCCTGACTAAAATCCAAAATAACCTGACCAAAACTTACTTGTTAATTCATATCAATTTTTTTGTCATAATGAAAAATAAAATAACAATTGCAATGAGAAGCTTGGCAAAACACGATTTTGTAACAAGTCTAGCTGGGGATGGAGCTGCTAGCAGACTGAGTGCAGGGATAGCATTTTGCTTTTATTTGGGAAAACTTTACTGACCACTCACAAATTTCCCTGACATTTCCATTACTTCCCTGGCAGTTTTTTCCCCTGACCTGACCACCTTGTTAACCCATTAGCGATTAAAACATCCATTGCACAGTGCGGAAATCAATTCTGATGAAATTCGATTGTGCTAAACCCTTCATCTGTAATCTCAGAAGTTTGAAAAGCAACTTACGTTATCAGTAGGCTATCACTCAATGGCATAAGGTGATTTTCTCCGATCAAGTTAAGACATTTCCAAATATACATCGGTAAATTTTTTATTATTTGCACAATTTTCATAGATCAATATCATAAAAATGTCCAGTTTCACAGGTTAATGTTACATAATCTTCAAGTTTAACGGGTCAACTTTACAAAATTCTCAATTTTCACAGGTGAAGATTTTTAACATTTTCAAGTTTCACAGTTTAATGTTGCAAAAATTAAAGCAGATAAAATTGTGTCTTCTCTCGCATTGGATAGATTTACCAAAGTTAGACCCCTACCTATTTTTTTTAAATTTTACCATTAAATTAAAACAAATTCGCGAGAGAACATAAAAATGTATCCTGTGGTGGCTCTTCTGTTGCCCGAACGCCAAACAAGCATGTTATGGCAATGACTGTTATATAGAAAACCATAGATAGTAAAGACTAACGATCGGATTTTGCGGGCAGTTGCTGGAAAACGTAAGGAAAACTCGATGAATCTCCCTAGAAGGAGGTGAAGACAAAGTAGCATTGAAAAAAACGTAATTCTCCAGTGATCCTGTTTCGGTAATAACAACTGTGGCGAACGGTGGGTTAGTTTCGCTGTCCAACCGAAGTAGCACCTCCGTGGCCGTGCCAACACCGCAGGAGGACGCTGCGTTTATGATAAACGTGTTGGCTCGTCCACTGGAGAAATCCACACTGTATACTACTAACGCATCCTGTTGCTCAACATCGATGGTACAGCTGTTGTCGTCCATGTGTACGAAGCGTTGATACAAGTAAGTCATTGCGTCGGTTGGAACAAATGCATTCATCGCGTATCCATCATCCCCTACTCCAGAAACCTCTTGTTTGGCATAAGAA
The DNA here is from genome assembly GCA_034697705.1 of Ommatoiulus sabulosus. NCBI lineage: Eukaryota > Metazoa > Arthropoda > Diplopoda > Julida > Julidae > Ommatoiulus > Ommatoiulus sabulosus. The sequence goes on from JAQGAO010005784.1 coordinate 9,859, forward strand.
GCCTGAAAAAGACTGTCTTGATCTCCATCCAATCCTCCATCTTCCGATGCGCCAAAAAACTGAATCTTATTTATATAGAGGTAAATTGGATCGCTGCTGGCGAACGTGAAGAAAACCCGGTGCACTTTCTGGGTGGGAGCGGGCGATACAGGCGCAGAAAAATTAAAATATATCTCTCCAGTATCCGTCACCAGGACCGTGGAGATGGGCGTTGATGTCTCGTTGTCCAGATGAACGTTGATTTCCGAAACAACATCCGGTTCGTAACTGGCAAAAACCTCTACCGTAAGCGCCATGGCGAGTGCACTGGAAAAGTCGAGATTGTAGCCAAGAACTGCCCTCTCCTCATTGACAATAACGCTATCAGAGCAATATAACGAAATGTAGCGTTGATACATTAAATAAGTACTGGCATCTAAGGCTTGGAATGCATCGTACGCATTTCCGTCTTCATTTTCGGTGGCATTTACCAAGCCGATGAAAAGTGCGAGAGTTAGCAGAATCAGCTTCATGGTTAGCTTCTTCGAGTTGCTTTTGATCTATTTTTGATTGTGGCATCATCTAAATACAGCTAGAATTGCCAGAGCGAACATTTTTGATGTAGATTTTGTGATAGCCTCGTATCATCGTGACGTTTGTAGTCTCATATCAAGAATCTACCAGAAGCGATGCTAATCGTAGTGATAAATTTCTATGAAATTTGTACGAGTTATTATGAATTTCAGATTAGTTTTTCTCCCTAAGATTAATTGATAAATAAGTTATTTTGGTTGTTATGGGTAGAAACATGTAGCTAAGAATACGAAGATACATTTTCGGGATAAAATGAAGTATTTTGAATTAAATTGGTTTTACAACAGTTTAGGTAACTGAGAAAATGCGTTTAAACGCCCAGAAACACCGCAGGATAAATGAATTCGGGGGTTTTGAAATGCTGATAAAAACATTAAACTAAGGTAGTGCTAAACGGTTTAGCAACATACCCTTGATACGTAATCTTAACAATTTCCAAAACAACTCACGATATCAGTATTAATCAATGGCATAGCGTGATTCTGAGCACATCAAAGATTTTGATCAACTTATTTTATGAATATCATCAAAATGAATTTCGATAACACTATTATCGGCAGAACGATCAAACGTACGATGCATCTATGACCACATACATGATACATGCACAATAGGTAACGATCGTAAATAGCTACCCGTTGAGGTGAATTGTAATTTAATACAAATTTAGTTTCACGTATTGCAGTGCAGCTCGCTTCTCCACTTAAAAAGTGCATTTCATAGTTGAATTTTCGATTTTCTTTTACCTTTTGGTAAATTTTGTTTTCTTTATTAAATTATTGTTAATTGTTAAAGACACACTTTCTTTAATTATAAGTTATCCTCGTGTGCCCTCCCCCTTCCCCTTATTCATTTCAAATTTGTTGTAGTAATACACTAACATGTACTTTAATTTTTGTATAAATTGTGTGTGCCCTCTCTTTTTCATTCAAAAAATTTCTCTCATTAAGATACGACACTTAAATTATTCATTAATAATTTTTTTAATATTTGCACAATTTTCATAGATCAATATCATAATAATTTCAAATTCAACCGATTTAGTATCACGGGTTAATGTGGTATAATCTTCAAGTTTAACAGGTCAATTCCACAATTTTTTTTAAGTTTCACGGGTTTTCTAATTTCTAAATTTTTTAAAAAATTTCATATTTCAAGATTATTTCATAATCTTCAAGTTTAACGGGTAAATTTTCACAAAATTTGCAAGTTTCACGTGTCAAAGTTGAACAATTTAAAAGCAGATAAAATTTTGTCTTCCCTCACATTGGTAAATTTACCATAGTTTAGAGGTTTAATTTATTGATAGACCCCCAACATACTTTTTTTTAGAAAATTTTACAACGAACTTTTATCAAATTCTCGAGAGTACACAAAAATGTATCCTTTGGAGGCTCTTCTGTTGCCTGAGCGCCAAACATTTACTATGGCACTGGCAAATAAAACTGTAGATAGTCAAAACTAACGATCGGACTTAGTGGGCAGTTGCTGGAAAACGTAAAGAAAACTCGATGAATCTCCGAAGAAAGAGGCGAAGACACAATAACATTGAAATCTTCGTAATCCGTTATTGATCCGGTGTTGGTAAAAACAACTGTGGTGAACGGTGGGTTAGTTTCGTTGTCCAAACGAAGAAACATCTCCGTGACCATGCCAGTACCACAAAAGACCGCTGCGTTTATGGTAAACGTTTGGGCTTGTCCACTGGAGAAATCCAAATTATATGCTAAAACTGCATCCCGCTGCTCTACATTGATTGCAAAACAGTAGGCGATGTCTCTGTGTACGAAGCGCTGATAAAAGAAAGATATTGCGTGGTTATTGACAAATGCATCTATCGCATTTCCATCATCCTCTTCTCCAGCAATCTGTTGTTTGGCATAAGAAGCCTGAAGAAGACTGTCTTTATCTCCATCCAATTCTCCATCTTCTGATGCACCAAAACCAAATAACGCCACACTCAACAGCAGCAGCAACAAGCCATGGATTTGCTTCATGCTGAAGCAAAGGTGGTGGAGTGCTCTTCAACAGTATCTGGAGTAATGTCAGGATTTCGGTCAATGAAAGTTTTTATATCAATTAATCTTGAGCAATGAGAGCTGGATGACGTTGCATGATTCTGATTACATCTTAGATTATGATATTGAAATCATCGAAATCAATTCCGATAAGGCCAATCAAATAAATGCGCAATGTCAGAAATCACACATAGCTAGGGTTCCCCAAGAAATATCATATTCAAGTTTCCTGACTTTTCCAGGTTTTTAAACAAATTTCACCGATTAAAAACATTGAAAAATTAGCTTCTTAAGTTTTTGAAAACGTTGAAATTATTGCAAATTTATTCTAGGAAAAGGCTATCAATTTTGAAAAATTGTACTCTGAAAAAGTTGAAAATTTTCCATTTCGTCTTCAGGATCCGTTTAAAATTTTTAAAATTTCTTTTCAGAACTGTTCAAAAATTTCCGAAGTTATACTCGAAAACAACTGAAAGTTGAGCTAGGAAAAGAGGTGAGAAATTTCGCAAGTTTGTCTTCGGAAATTGTCAACATTTTTCAAATTTGTCCACGGAAATTTCCGCACATTTTCAAGTTCCCGTATTTCTCCAGGTTTTCCAGGTATGGGGAAACCCTGTTTCAATAGAGAGTTATTGCATAGCGTCGAAAATACCGTGAAGGCCACGGTATCTGCCCAGCGTGCTGCATAACGTTGCGTGC
>JAQGAO010005785.1:0-13147 GCA_034697705.1 Ommatoiulus sabulosus
TCCCCGGAATTTGCACATAAGCGCCCCGGCGCTTAATTCAGTTTTTACGGTACGCGAGGTTCTTTTCTTCGAACGAATTACGAAAGGTTGAATCAGTAAATAAAATTCATTTCATGAATGTCGTTAGAAAACAAAATTATAAAATGTACGTATCCTGAACCACTACATGTACTTAGTTTACTATACTCTTAATCTCAAGAGTCGATTTTCAAATTGCAACCGAACCTCGTTTAGACGAATCTAAAGGAAACGTAAGATTTGTTCGTTAAACCTTAGTTTGTTTTATAGAAGTCGAATAAATTGTGAATTTAGCAGTAAGAACTAAAGTTGCATCGACGTTTGGAAGAAATTATACCCCACGTACCTACTTACTACACGGTGCTGCAAACCCTTTAGTTTATCGTATTGTCTAAATTTCGTTTTAGCGTGACATGGCGCGAACTCGAACCCGGATAAGTAGAAATCCGATAAATGAAAACATTTTAAATCCCCGAGCTTTTTGAATACGTTTTCTATGTTATATAAAACCGGATAAGTGAAAACCTCCTAAATGAAAAAAACGTCTATGTGGCAATTATTCACAAGCCTCGTGTGCAGCTTTTATGATAAGTGGAAATCACGCCTCGCCGTCTATAAAGAATCTTTGACAGCAATCAGAGCGGCGCATTTGCTCACAGAAGGATAGGGGAAATCCCCGCTTTTGAGTATATAAACATATTTGGCAACAGTGTACAGTGTTTATGTGCATAAATTGCAATCTACCAGAATTGAAGATAATCGTGCCTTTCATTTCACATTATAAACGGAGGTAGTGTACTATATTAATCATTGTAAGTACATTGTTTAGTATGACGTTGGTCAAAAACTTGAAGAAAATTTCTGGCTACTTTTATTGATGTTACTGCTGATCAACATGTGCATTTTACTGTTTCTCCTTACTGCTGAATGTACATGTATTCGTTATAAAGTTTTTTCTTTATCAATAAATGGTCTTCTAAGAGATTAAGCTACACTGTATTTGACTAATCTAAGCGGAAACTGATGTAATTTGAACGTGTTACTAAAAAACCGGATAAGTGGGAAAATTTCGATGCCTGGTCGTTTTTCACTTATTGGGGTTCGACTGTATATCCTAATTCGGAATTCGTCTCAAACTAAGAAATTATCACTACGCGTCCATGTCCTAGAACGTTTACTGCGTGTATAAATGAGTTCGTACTATAACAAATTCGTATAAAGCGAATTGTCCTTAACGATTTTACCGTCGTGGATCCGTTCCATGACCCCTTTTAACATTTTCATGAATGCGTAATTCTCGATAAATTACGAATTTATTGAATCAAGATGTCATCGTCTCGTAACACCGCACATTTTGGCAGAAGGTCATGCGACGGTGCAATAATTTATTTCTCGACTTCGCGCATTTTTTTGAAAACGGAAAAGCCTAGCCTGGATTGCTCTAGGGTGTTTTTTTCGTAGAAAGACAGCGCAATTATGCCTTCTAGTGCTTGTCTGTCTCTCGCTCTCTCTTTTATTCCCCAATCCAGTCGCGAGCGAGCTTTTCCAGCGATCAAAAGTTGAAACCATCGATTTTTTTTATAATGAATATATTCCCCCCGCACGGTGCGTTTTTATAATTAAGTTTCCTAGGCATGGCAAGTTGGTTGGTAAAGCGGACTTATAACCATGGTGCCCCTAATATCGGAGGGATTTTTCGGGCAATAAAAATACGTCTATATACGTATTTGATCCGGTAAACAGATATATTACTCCATACGCGAGAGAGAGAGAGAGGGGATATATGGCGCGCCCGTACTTTCTCCAAAAAAGCAATTTTCGATAGTTTTCCAAAGTGTTTTCTCGGATATTTACCGAATCATGGTATGGCTTAGATTGCTAAATGTATCGGAATGATTATGTCGCCTCGCCTTTATATTATGCTGTTTCAGGGGTGTTATTGTCACCGACATTGAATATGAGTTAAATGTCTCTATAATTCGTTATTGATTTTTTCCCGCTTCTTTTCTCCTCCATATTTCGTCCCCATTTTTATTCGCTCTACGGCTGCCCGCCACTTTTATAGCGAAGGAAAAATATGGTAAAAACGAGGCAAAAATACTTTTTTTTCCGTGTCGTGGGAACTCCGAAGACTTTTTCATTAACCGTGGCATTAGGAATTTATGCATGAACTGGCTTCGCAATTCGTAGTCGAATTGCCCACCCATAAATTTCCCCGCTATTTATTTCTCCATCGCCCGCGATGCAACTACGGGCTTAATGGTAAACTAAAAGACCTTAGCCGATATTTGCTTTTTCTCGGAAAGAAGAGAAATATGTTTATAAATAACGCAAATCCAGATGCTCGAAAAGCAATTTCGAGCGAATTGCGACGCAGCTATTATTTCTTCGAATTAATCTTTGCCTGGAAAACTGTATTAAGTTGGTCTAAATTCTGCGTGTCCTCGTATATATGAATACGATTTTTTTAATATATCTTAAGACGCAGTATGTGGCGCGTGTTCTGGCCATGTCTATTTCAGATAATAAACATGTCCAGACCTGTTACTGTTAATTGCGTAAAGCCGTAATTTATCGTTTGTATAGCTCTAATAATTCCCTTTTCACATTCTGCTTAACAACGTTTGTTATAAAACGAGCGAAATTATACGTGTATATGAACAGTGCTTATCTGAGAAAAAAAAAGTGTAATCGTAAATCACACTATTAATGCACCTATACTGTACAGTGCGAGACAGGCAACACGGACCAATAGCTTCATGGCCACCTCGATTTTTGCCACCATGCAGAGTTTGGGTGATTTTCTTTAAAGTGCCATTTGAGGGCGTGCTTAAATTAGGGGTATTGTGCTTATTTGTTGGTCAGGGAAACTAGGGACGTTCACGTAACGTTGACCATAAAATGTTAACGAGAGAATAGCACCTCTAGAAATGTCAAATACTACATATTTGGCATAGTTACATCATTTATCCTTTCCAAACCCAGCCGACTTGAATGAATTTGCACGCGTGGATATATTAACGTGACGAAACAGCTAGATACAGTATTAAAATACTCAGGTTCATGTCCTCCGATATCATTATGGTGTTGGACGCATTTAACTAGTCATTTTAGCGTTATAAAACGGAATTAATGCCACAGGTAAAAAAATAAGCACACCCCTAATATTTAAGAAAGGCGCAAATTCAGCTTTATAGAAAAGCAACCAAACACTGCATGGTGGCCGACATCAAGGGGTTGTAGGACTATTGGTCCCTGTTACCCGACTTACACTGTATATTGAAAATGCCACGTTAGAGAATACGTTATTCTATCTACGCTCTAACCGATAAATAAATGGCTGGTTAGAAGCAACTTTGTTCACTTTAAAAGTACTAACGTGGACATAGTATTTGTCCGCGAATCGTACGACGCCTACAACGTTGTAAAAGTTGTACCTTAAGGCCAACGATTGAATAAAGGAACGAAGCTTTTGTGTAGAAAAACGATATTGGATTCCTGAAAATGTTGATTGAGTTTCTCATTTAGTATTCGGCGCATTGTTTGTTTTTACCTGCTGTTCAATTTCGCCTAGTCCCAAATGGGACATCCTAGTTCAGCATTGGCCATTCAATGTCATTTGTCCATTGTTCGCTCGTTTTAAAAAAGCCGTGTCATCCGAGTAGGAGTCTATAAATACGGACATTTTATTTATTTTTTTTGGTCGCTGAATCCTGCGTGTACGAAGGCTGACATTAGCTATTCAACGACTTTCGGAAATTGGATATTCGTGAAATGCTTATTGGAAAGAAGTGACGTTGATAAAGCTTATTGACAAAAAAAACTGTCCATAAAGTAAAATCCATCGCAATCACCCCGAGTGCAGCAACTCGTATCTATACGCTAACTAATTTAGCAACATCCATTTTAAAATAAGCCGATAATCCGCATTGCCTTCCTGCTGCTATTATTTCGGATTAGTGCCGCCATGTTGGATGGATCTTTCGCATTTATCACGCGTATTGGTGACTGCGCAAAATCCAATTTTCAAAAATAAAAGCTAGCTGTATCGTATATCGAAACTTAATTTACTAAACCGAACGTATAAAGTACGAAGCAAAACGATGAAACCGGAGAGCTGGTCATTGGTCAATGCCTGGCCAATCATGAAGAATTTGACTCATCTGTTTCTAAATATAACTTAACCCTGCATTTGCCGTTGGAAAAGGTGCTGTGCTAATTAATAAGTATTGGTATTGTGGTTGCTTTCTCGGGTTTATTGTACTCGTGCATTTTTTTATCGTTTTTTGAACTTTTTGAACGTGAACAAGCGACATTTAATTTAAACACCTTTCAATAAAAGTGACACGTACCTTTGATGGTCACTTATTGGCAACATGATTCGTTCATTTATTTCGAGAAACAATTGTAATAAATTACGTTGTTTACTCTTCAGAATAAAGACTGATATATTTCACTAAATAAACGCTTTTGATATGCGCCTGTTATCTAACACCTTGCAAAATTTGAAAAACAATGTAACTTTATCTTGGAGTTTTTTATATTCTACGCAAAACTATAGATACCAAAAATGGATATTTAAATTATTTTCTGTTGCTTGCAATAAGCATAAAATCCGCGAATTTTGGCATCCTTGAACATTAAAACATTATTATTTTACCATATTAATAGCATGTCCAATACAGTCAGGCCCATAACGATTGTCCATACCTTTTGATTTTAGGCAGATCAAATAAAATACTATAGGTATAGATATATATCTAAAGTTTTGACTCCTGAAGAATAAGACTCTGATTCAAAATATTTTACTTGTTTTTTGCTTCATTCAGTATCTTAAATTACGTACACTACCTAAATCATAAATGCTAAGATGGACATTTAATAATTTCTTCGCACTCACACCTTATTTTAAATCACATGATTAGGCTAAGATCTGATGTATTGCATGTTTAATGCAGTTTATAGCAATGAAACAGTCAAAACAAAAACATATTTTCAGACAATCATGATAGGATGATTTTTTTCTATATGGGTTTTGCTGCGTGTATTCGCTCTTTCTCTTTTCTATTCGAAGGTAGTCTAAGATAACGATGTTTAAACCAGGTTTTATGGGTTTCCCGGGCGTTATTACCACGTGTTTTTTTTTAATATTTCTCCTCGCATCGTACGGTTTATCTTCTGCCCCTGCCATTTCAATTTCATCATCGAGGCATTCTTCCATTACGCGCGTGTTATGCATGGTTGCCACCGCTCGCGTTTTCCAGGGGCAACATTTTCACGAATGTTTATTTTTATTTTTTTTTTTTTCCCGCAAATTGTATCGCGTTTTCTTTTTCGTTTTTTATTGGCGAGTTAGCGTGAGAAGAAGAGCTATATTGGCCTAGTCGAATTTTGCTGTAAAAATACCCGCATCATATTTATTCCTGATGCTTCGTAACGAGGTTATCGGCCTTAGTGAATGAAATTTGCTCAATATTTTTCTATCTAGCGCTACTCGTTAGCCTTTTTTTATTTTTTTTTCTCTCCCCCATTTTCGGGGTGCCTTTTCTCGTGCGTGTCCATCCATACATGACAGTCATTCTCCGCAGAAATTTCCCGGTAATTGAATGTGACAAAACGTTTAATTTCCTCGTGTACATATTTGGCTTTTATTTTACTTTATGCCTTGCTTTAATGCAGTCACATCCAATGAAAATGTCCCCTTATTTTCTTAGTGAGTAGGTGCCTAAAGATGAACCTCCGTATATTGGACGCTAATGGCACTTTCCGCAGATTCTACCTCTAAAAGATTGACACAGAATGCCTTTCTACTGTAAATCCTTCGCTTCGAGTTTCCGGGACTCTGGTTTGCCTAGTCGGCGATTAAAACAGGTTCAAAATATTACTTCGAGCTACTTCACCTTTAAGCTTGGTGTTAAAAACTCATTTATACGAGCGTAGCGCAACTGTCACGCTCAACATGTATTTACTACGTGTTAACGTAAGCATTATAATACCCATTATATTTGTAAATAAAAAAATATCCCCAAGTCATTATTAGTAATGCCTGAGGCTATAACGAGTCCGAAAACGAGGTGAACTTGGCATTGGATTAATTTTAGAGTCTATTTGTATGAATGATAATAATGATAAAATTACAAACAATAATTCGGGTCATCGGAGTTAAACGCTGGATATAAAAATGAGGTTGGTTAACTTTGTTCGGTCGAAAAATCCCAAAACGATGGGGCAGCGGCTGTGATACATCTGTTTACTTTAGAATGTAGCACTATGGGGCCATCCATAAAGGACGTCCGGAAAATGGAGGGAGGGGGTATGTGAAAATGGAACACAGGCGGACAGGGGGGGAGGGTTTCAAGGAAAGTGGACGTCCGGATGTCAACCTGTGCTTAAACTGTCCTCAGTTTTAGATGATAAATTGATTGCATTGGTTTTATTTTCGTGCTAGTCAATTTATAGGAACATTTAATGATTTCTTTAGCTTTCTGTAGGTCTGTGGTTCACTAATGGTAATATTTTCAATGTAAAAATGTATAAAGAAAATATTAAAAATTGCTTTTGTAATCAACAAGCTGTTTCCAAAATTGGACGGCACATGTGGTGGAAGGGAGGGGGACGTCTAAACACCTGGAAAATTGTAGGACGCCCTTTATGGATGATCCCTATGTTCGTTACTAAATCACGCCATCGTCAGTTTTAAAAAATGACAGAAATATCCGATTTTTGTTTAATAAAATGACGTCACCAACAGAATTTTTGAAAATATGGAGCAACCGTCAAAATTTGAATAAATGTAGTCATCGCGAGTTTTAAAAAAATAACGTTATCTTTACTAAACGATGCGCTCATCAGAATTTAAATAAATGACGTCATCATCTGAATGCTTACGCATTTTTTGAAATGCTTACGCATTGAAAATATGCCATTTTGTATTGCTGATTATGATGATGATGTCATGTAATAAATTTTTCATGATGACGTCATTGGTAACCTTAGTAACTAACCATGCACTCGAAGCAATGTTTTATTGCATGTTTTATAACGCGTTTACCTGAGAAGAATGTCGTCAGGATGCATTTCAATCAATTTTAAAACAGCTTCAATTTTTAACCATCTCGGTTAACAAAATGAATGGTATTCATCGCAGATGTTTTTTCTGCATTTTTCCGTTAGGTACTCCGCACCCTTAACTCGCTTTAGTCAAGTTAAAACGGTGATTTTGCAATCCGTTCGTAAACAGCCTTCTACGGTTTCCGTAGATGCATGTATATATTTCGTTCACCTTATATCCCCCCCTTTCGTGATCGGAATTTTCTAGGATGTCAAATGAATTTGGTAAACCGATCCAGTTGTTGAGCATTCCGAGTTGGCTTTCAAAGGCGGAATTTGATTGAATCGAGGGGTGACGACGTCTAGGGGAAAACTCGCTAATATACAGGACTAAAAATGGCGTGGAAACCGAGGGGCTTTTCTACGAAGGCTTCCTTCCGTAGCCAAATGGCATTTCTGGTCGCGTATCTGCGATCGTCCGTGTCCCATTGTCTGCCAGATTATTACGTCTCGAAACCTCTTAGCGCCCCTAGTGGTATTTCTCATCTCCCTTCATCCCCATCTCCTTTTATTGGATTTCCATTGAATATGGAAAAGTGGTATTTGCGCTCATGACCAAGAGTCCCTATCGTCGATCGTCTCACTCCCTCATTTAAAACGGAGTGAAATCACCGCCTAGAAAACGAATGCATAAATTATTAGACCGAGTCTGACAAAGGTCGATTATACATACTCGTTATTAGAAAATGACCCTAATAACCTTACGCAAAAATAGGCACGTTAATTTCCGTGTCATCACGGTGGAACCTAATTAAGAGCTCGCTTTATACGAATTTCTCATAGTAACAACTCATTCCCGGGGTTTATGGACGAATAACGTTTATTTCTTCGTTTAAGACGAATTACGAATTGGTATTTTAAAATTTTAGGCTAATACGAATGCATTTTCGAGTTCCCGAGAATTCGCGCTTTGTTGAAGCGAACGAAAGAAACGAATGAAAAAAAAATATGCGTTATAACGGGGAATTCCCCGAGTTTCCGGGACTTCCGGGATACCTCACTTTACGTGGGTACGTTGGATTTCATGCAAACTTCGATGAAATGAAATTAGTTATTATTTTTGAAGTAATGTTTTGCTTGACTTCTGATAATACGAACTATGGTACAGTGAACCCTGTATACATTGAACGCATCCGGGACGATGTTGACAGGTGTTCAATATATGGAAAAAATTCTAAAATATAATTAAGTTGTTTTTTTAAATTAATTCGTGTAGTACGGCTATTCTACGTCTTTCTAATAATATAATTGTTTTGTATTTCATTGCATTTATTTATAAAAGTGAGAAATTAATGACTACTACCTCTTTGTACGATATTCGTAGTTGTATGTATGCAGTATATTCAATGATGGTCTTTTCGGGTATTAATACACTTTAAATTAGGGCGTCACATCATCCCTCATTTTATTAATTTGAACCCTTCCATCCTCCTTTCTGCTCTTTATCATCCTCTAGTAGTTGGTCGTAGTATATACTGTAGTTGAAATACAATTTTAAAAAATTATTCAATGTACAAAATCTAATTTAGCTTTGGAGTACAGGGGGCGGTCAATGAAAATTGCTCACTGTTCATCTATACTGTAGTATGCAGAGTTCAATGTATAGAAAATTTTTAACATGGGCTTCTATGGAGAAAAAATCTGGCCGAAAAGAAGTATTTTGCAAATCACTATTTCACACGAAAAATTTGGAAAAATAATGTTAATTTTCAATTGATGTTTGCATAAAAAAAATTGCCCGTTTGTTGACAGGCTTGGATTTGTTAGCATTTTTTCCGATATAATTTTTTTTCCTTTAATATTCACGAGGTTTTTTTTCCAAATTTCGTTAACCATATTTTCAGTAAAGTTATACTCGTATATAAATTATAAATCATTTGAACATTTTGTAAATGCATTTAACCAACGCGTATATTTTCGGATTATCCGGATCTTAGATTATCCGAGGAACTCCCCTTATCCCATTATTCCCGGATAATCGTAAATATGGCGTATTTCGTAATCTGAGAACAAACGATAGCGGCTTTGACTTCTTATTTCACTATATTTTTTATATTATTATTCGCACCCCGAAGAAGTGTCGCGCAATTTGCATTGACCGCATGGAGATCAATATTTGCATCCCCTGACTACAGAATACGCGCTCTTCTCACTGTTATTAACTTTTATTATTTTTTTTTGTCTGATGACATTTAATATCTATAATTACGGACTATCGAGCAACATCGTGCTCTCGTTTCGTCGTCGTGTTTTGTACTTTTTTGTGACTCCGTTTGTCACGGGACAATTCGCCATTTGGCTGACTTTAGCCGCCTTCCGAACTAATTACAGTTTTGCAGGAACGCTTATTAAAGCCAATTATTTTGAGCTGGAGAAATTGGCAGTTTAGAAGAACTCCTGCGGGGGTGGGAAAACCTAGTTTTGATTGCGTTTTCTGGCCGGGGGTCAACAAATTGGCTTTTGGTTTTTAGTAAGCTTCGTTATGGCTAATTAGGCTCGGAAAATATCGTCTCGTGGAACGACCGTAATCAGCCAAACGTACCGGTTTAAGCGAAATTCGGTGGCAGATTGTGCTTCAGGGCTGAGCCAGTCGGAGATTAATCGGTTAATCCCTCGTTGTTCTAGGCTGGAAGGTTGTACAGAATATGGAACTACGCAGGCTCGAACAAACACTGAGAATTTAGGCAAAAGCTTCACTTTTTCTTAATGGATGTGCCATGCGAACGAAAGCGGTTTGGAAGGGAGGAATGTAGCCGTGTTTCGTGACCACTGTAGTCGCTTTATTCGCTCACGTTTGCTGCACTAAAGATTACTGTACGACTTGAATACTGTTCGGATACAAATGGTTCAAGTTCTGGCATGTGATACGGTCGTTACTCACCGTGTTATATGGCTCTTTCCGCTCGTTGTTTACAAACATTACTTGAGCATAATCATTATTGGAGATGTATTGAAAAGCATCCATTAATGTCAAAGCAAAAACAGAACAAGAAGAACCTTTTTCCGGTCAGCCATTTTATTCAGTCAAAACGGATTTTTTTCCTATGTCGCTCCCATGTTAAAAAAAAAAAAAAAAAAAAAAAAGTCGCTTAATTCGTTTGGACAACGCGCATGTGAGCATCTAATGCATCAGCGGATGTACTCAGATGGATTTCAGAGTACCTTCAGACCTGGAAAAGTCAGGGAACTTGAAAATGTCTGGAGAAGTCAGGGAAGAATGACTTAATTATTTTTAAAAAGTCAGGGAAATTCAACGTAGTCATGTTGTTGCATTCCAAAATTAATGCTTCGGCATGGTTAGCTTAGGGCCCATTTTCTAAGTAAAAATGGGCAAAATTCTCCACGTTTTTCGAGTACAAATTTACAAAAAATTTCACGTTTTCCGTGTACAAATTTGCATAAATTTCCACGTTTTTCGAGTACAAATTTGCATAAATTTCTACGTTTTCCGAGTACAAATTTGCAAAATTTTTCCACGTCTCCCGAAAATAAAATTTAAAAAGTCCGCCGTTTCCCGAGGACAAATTTGCAAAATTTGCCAATTTTTCCGAGTACTTATCTTTTTATATATTTCTATGTAAATTTTCAGAATTATCATTAGTAAATTTTGCAAAATATGCACATTTTTGACATTGTTATTGGTCAGGGAAATGTTTTTAAAACCTGGAAAATTCAGGGAAGTTGCAAATGAAATTTTTTTTGGAGAACTTTAACACCGCGGATTTTAGAAAATTACATTTCAATCGTTGCAGCAAACGAGCATCATCAAACAGTACTCATGGTTTTTTTTAAATATAATTTTAAATATATGTAAATACGTATACGACTAAATACATGTATTTTTAAAAGATAGGGTAAATTTAAAATCGCTGGAACAATCGTGATCGATTTAAGTGGCTTTCACCGTGAAATATGGCCTGTTATGTTTTTTAAACCCCGTTAACGCAACGTAGGCAAATGCGTCACTCGGGAATATGTTAAATGAGCTCGTGTGCCTTGTCCTTATCAGTTCATCTTAGAAGCAAATTTGATTTATAACGCGTAACGCGCTGGACAGACGTTTGGACAGCATAATGGAGTAGGAGAATGACTTATTCAAAAGTCACGCCAACGTCCGATATGTTTTTGCTGTCAAATATTAACATAGGCTCGCCATTGATTTGTCGTTTTGCAAATTTATCACCGGCTCCTTTCCGTATCCAGATAAATGATGAAGCGTTTGTTGACCGTGCTCTCCTTTTGTCCATCTTTTGCATTTAACTTTCGCTTATCTTCATTCGTCTTCATTTTTCTCGGCTTCTCGGATCTCATTTCTGTCGCTTTAATTGAAACTCGATCGACTGGCTTGTCAGCTTCTGTCCGATTGCGTGCAATTCACTGCCATATCTTTCGTCCGCCATGATGCTGCTGACTCGACGATAACACCTGTCCGTTTCCGCGTTTATTTATTGCCTTTAAATTGGACGGTTGCTCGCCGTGGGTGGCCAACACCGGACTCCCGAGGTCTCGTTCAATTTCCTAAATTTCTCGCAATTTCTGAAGTTTCTACGGGCACCAACTTGCGTCGGTCAAATGTTGAAACGAATTGTTGGCTTCAGTATTTCTGTATGGATGCGTTTTCGGGTTTTCAATGTTGAAACCTTGAGCGTCAAACTCGACAAAATGAAATTAAAGTTTACGATTATTAATATGTTACTTTCTACTTTAAAAAAAATCGTGTACATTATATAATGTGGAAAGATGTAGTTTTGTTTTATTCAAAGACGCCTTAATTTTTGTAAAACGGGCAAGCTTTACTTATCCGAGGTATCGTTGTTTCAGGGTTTTCGATTTTCGGAATACATGTGGAACATCATTAGGAAGAACTCGCTTTATGCGAATTTTTGATAGTGCGAATTCATTTCTAGGCTCCGTCTTGGGATATAGTATGTTGACGAATAATGTTAATGTCTTCGTTTAATGTGATGAATTCCGAATTAGGATATTGCAAATTTTCCGCTAAACCGAATGAATTTTCGGATTCCCGAGCTTTCGCGCTATTTGACGTTAAAACGAACTTTGGTAAATTTGAAAAAAATATTTAATGTTAAGTTATAACGAGGAATTCCTCGATAAAAGTTGCAGCACCTGCAAATTCATATACAGTAGCTGTAATAGGCTTCCATCCCCACTTCGATGAAACATTAGTTCCTAATTTTGGAAGTCGTGTTTTGTCTGACAAATTCGATAATACAAACTATGGTTTAAACGAACAAATTTCGACCTCCCTCGGGATTCGTCTTAACGAGGTACGACTGTACGTTGGCTTATTACTAGAGATGGGCGAGCTGAATCTCTGAGCCGAGTCGAGTTTAGCGAGTTTTGATTGGAATCGATTACTCGAGTTTCACTGACTCGGAAATAATTGCTCTACTATTAATTCGCAATGAAGTAGCCCGAGGCTATTCTTGTTTGAGTCGAGCTAGATTTTTTTCAGATTTGAAATTGTTAAAATTCCTAGCTTCATGGTTCGGAAATAGTTGCTCAAACTCGGAATTTCCAAACCAAAAAAAAAACCGTTTTGATTCGAAAACTCACCGGAACTTGATTGTCAATTTCCCATCAACTCCCATAACCAGAAACAGCATAACCGAGCAAGGTGGCTTAGAGGTTAGCATTCTAGTCTCGCATTCGGTGGACCCAGGTTCGATATTCCCGGGTCGGCTATCCTCGATTGTGGTTTTTCATGGTTTCCCACAATTCCTCCAGATTTTCCATTTTCCCATTTTCACCTTTCCCTATCACCCTCCTCGTTAAAGTTAAAAATACGGGAACTATAACAAAATTGTGATGTTGGAGTCGATCCATCATGGCCAGACTGCTTAGTCCGACTTAATTCCTATAATGATAACTCTCCCCCCCCCCCTCCTCCCTGCCAAATGGTACTACGTACTGACTGAGATAGATAGATAATGCTCTAAGGGGGACTCAGCCCCTTCTGGCATATTTGGTTATTGGTGTAAGTAAGTTTGTGCGTTTA
>JAQGAO010005786.1:0-13143 GCA_034697705.1 Ommatoiulus sabulosus
TAAGCATCCGTTCCTAGTGTTTGGGTCTAATATTCCAACACTAACACTAAAACAGTTGCTAAATTTTCTCTCTAAGTAAGAATAATTAAAACGTTTTTTAATAAAATACAAACGGCGCTTAATTGAACCTTTCGTTACTAGGGTGGGATTTAAAAATAACAGTAATATTTCTCAAATATTCTTAAAAACCATTAATAAAATAATCCTACTATAGATCCAGCCTAGTTTTGGATTAGTAAACTAAAGGAATCGGATTTTTTAAATGCGACATTTTATACAATTTAAATTTAATACTAAACAAGTACGATTTTTTAATGTTTCATCAGGATTACATGTAAATGTTGCTACATCATAGAAATCATCCAAACTGGCCTTTATTTAAATATCTTAAATAAAAATATGGGCATTGGCATAAATTATATTTTTAGTTTAAAATATTTTTTGCAACTTTATATTGACATTTTTACAAAAACTAAAGCACTGTTGCTTAATTTTTTTAGTGAGTGAAATTAATTAAAACTTTTTTTTAAATAAAATACAAAACGCGCTTAATTGCCTCTTTCGTTACTAAGGTGGGAATTCAAAATAACAGTAATATTCCTTTAAAATTCTTAAAAACAGTTAATGAAATAATTCTACTATAAATGCTAGTTTTAAATAACAACATCTAGTTGGCATGGGGATTTTAGTACACTAAAAGGCATATATTTTGCACGAGCTTTTAAAACTATTCACAGATGATGATGTAAAGTACCTCATGAAATGCTCTCCTTTGCCAAGTAAAGTTTCTTCATCCGCATAACACGATGTCTTCGGAAGTAAACTCGTGGCATTATTTTTGGAATTCTTGAATAATGATCTTAGGCTTGTAGTAAACACACTCACAGAACGCCAAAGATTAGCGTCAAACGTTGACAATAAATCATGCATCTCGAAAGCGATTCCTAAAATCCATGAGCATTATAAACGTTGTTATAACACCGTGGCAATAAACACGAATTCTTAGATTTACACAGGGTATTCTTATTTGTTGATTCGACTGATTGAAAAAATCACTTCAGTATAATTGAGTCAAACCTCAGTAAAATTTATCCTTCGACATTGCTAAGTTTGAGTGATGACTGCTTAAAATTATAGCTAGATCCCTTATTTAGTTATGCTACACTATTGGAAATAAAGGTGATCCCAAATACTCACCTTTTTTGGTGTTATGGACAAACTGGGAGATACTGTTTTATGGAATACAATTACATTGGATGCGCTTTTTTACCAAAAAATACGAGTTTACAGTTTAGAAAACCAAGTCTGAGTGAAAGTATTCTTGGTGTGTATGTTAAAAAATACCTAATTTTTAAATATTTCTTAGAATGTAGTTTAAATGTTTTTAAAATATACGAAAACGATTAAAGAATCGAGGACTAATAGATTATGATACCTATCGTTCCCACTGGGAATGAGCATTTGCTGTAGAAATTCCAGAATGAACAATCATGACTAGTCAAAGAAGCCAAGATCCACATATAATTACTGCCAGTTAGTCCCAAGTCTGCAGCAATTTCTAAGATGCGATTAGCCTCTTCGGACTTTGCATAAAGCAAGAAGATGTTGGTGTCACTTTTACATAAATCCAACAAATGTTTACGCATTGTTTTATCGTTGCTAAGCGGATCCACTACAACTGTTGTCAGAAGTCTCAAACTAAATAAAAAAATGTAGAAACTATAAATTCTTTTATTGTGTTTCTCAACCTTATTAACCCCGCAGACCGGTGAAAATAGGAAAACTATTTCACCGACCGCTAAGGTAGAAATACAAATCATGTTCAGTGTTCCCTCAGAAATTTCCGGTTTTTAAACAAATGTCCCATGTGCAAGACAATGTAAAAAAATGTTATCCAAGATTTTGTGAAATAGACACAGGACAATTTTTTAACATTTTGCAAACTTTACTAATGTTAATTTCGAACAATTTTACAAAACAAGCATGTGGTAATTTTGACAATTTTCCAATTTGTCTACATAAAACGTTAAAAGTTTTGCAAATTTGTCATCAAAAAAGGTTTGGAATTTATGCAAAAATTGGCTTAAAAAAGTTATAAAATCGGAAAATTTGTGCTTGGACAGTTGGGAAATATTACAAATTTAAAATACGAAGAGTTTGATAATTTTGGAAATGTGTACTGTGAAACGTGAAAACTGTGGCAAACTTTTACTCGGAAAACGTGAAAAAGTTTGCAAATTTGTACTCGGAAAACGTGCTAATTGTTGCAAATTTGTGCTGAGAACATTTAAAAAAAGTTTGCAAATGAAAGAGGTAACAACCAAGTTTAATGGTTATAACGTCGTCATTGATATTGATTCGAAGAACTACTTTTTGCTACAGATTCGCTATACTAAAGAAAGCAAAACCATTAAGGATTATACTGGAACGATTGGTTCCGACCGATTATTTTGACCTCAATGAGTAGCCTACTTACAGTAGCTTCAAAATTCCCTATGTCTCTCGATCTTTAACCCCCGTACCACAGCTGCACAAACCAATGCTTGCTTACTGGAGATCGAGCTTGAGATAGAATTCTAAAATTCATCAAGTTTTTCCAGGTTTTAAAGGAAACGCTTGCGCAGTTGCCGTTAGGCAATAATAATTAACCTTGTGCGGAGGTGAGTTTGAAAAAAATGGCATGTTCGATAAATTAAATTTATTAAGCCATAAAATTTATTTCGGAATAACTAATGTTTTTTTATGGCTTACTTGTAGGCGGAAAATCGGCATTATTACGAAAAATGCTAGTTCTATTTGTTGATTCAAAGATTACCATATAAAGAAAATTTAATTATTTATGTTATTTTTTTTTAAAAATCTTTTAATTTTGAGGTGATTATCTGTATACTGCGCATTTAAAAAATGTGCATGCGAAATAGTTTAATTAACAAGTTAACTTAGTTAAATGTTGGCATCCTCTGTTTCTATTTCTAGCTGTTTGGCCGTGCCAGACCGTTTCAGGGTACCTCCAGACTATCCTTGGGTATCCTTGAGGCGCATCTTAGTCTCAAGCCCACGCAAAATGTGCAGCTGTGGAACGGGGGTAAGTAATATTGGTGTCGTAAGCATGAACAATCAACAAGACTTGTAACAATCCACAACCAATTTATTTATTTGATTTGCCCGACATTTTGGCATTCATTCACCCAGGTATTAAAACCTCTTTTGCATATTTTTCAGTAATTAACATAATTTTAGTCTTAGGCTATTTCTAAATGTGACAGTGAGTTGGCCATTTACACTCATGAAGAGTGTTCACTCAACCCCTTCAATCAACCACCTCCTGCCCAGCAAGCGCTCTGCTTCTAACAAATGGTAGCAGAGCGTGGTTGCAATCCACAGGCAACTCACCGTCCACTGTTCAACATAGTTTGCAAGACTTGTTTGCTGTTTATGAAGATTCTCAAGAGGTGGCGTAACTGCCCCAGAAACACTTAGATTTATTTGGGCTGTGGTCTGGTCGTTCTTCACCATGTACTTATTATCAGTCATGACTGGCTTTGGGGGTTGGACAAACTCCAATAGTTTTTTTCGCTTCAGAATTGCCTCCATAAAAGTCTTCCATTGTCTGTAGTAATCAGTCAACTTCTCGAAATTGTAGTCTCCCATCTTGTCAGAAACAGCAGAAATGCCAACAGTACAGTACAATTTTTGCAGAATCCGCTCGATGAGAAGTTACAGCAACTACTTCTGATGGTCGGTCACGTTTTACACAGATTCTGCCATTCCCTGACCTATTTGTGATTGCTGCCACGTTGGAAACTCGAAAAGTTTCCCTTTTTGATATTGACGTCTTCGATACTCAATAACCAGAGAAATTCAAACGTAAAATCATCCGAAATTTGTTTCATTTAATCCCCAACCAGACTCTAGAGTCTGAGTAACGTTTTTAATTTTCATGCTACATTAGGCTTATTTCTCGCGTGGCAATGTTTGAACAAAATTAGCAGCTGAGTAATTAGCGCTAATTACTGCGGATGCTTTTATTTTTAATTCCAATAGCATTGGATAGAATGGCAGCCATTGGTGCTGTTGCTAACTGCTCTTATTAAAGGTTATCTGTGTCAGGGCCTGACCCTGGTGTGCTGCGGATGGTTGCCGCCAGGGGTTAGATCGGTGGTTAACAAAGTAGGCGGTACTGCCCCCGGTCCATGGCAAAATTAGGAGGCGTTGAGGACTATCTGCTGGCTCATCTGAGTTGGCATATCCCATTCACTAATAGTATTATATTAATTTTAAAATAATATACTGTACAATTGTTAATCAAATATTTAGCAATACACCAAAATTGTTAATATCTTTCAAGAAATTAATTTTTAAAAACTGTATATACAGTTATACAGTATATACATGTATAATGAAGTATACTTAACCTACGAGGGACGCTATCAAATCACTGTTTGAAAAAGCGGGCTATGGTCCAAAAAAGTTGGAAAACTATGGGTTACATAAATTATTGATTTCAAGAAAGGGAGTCCGTGTGGTTTTTTTCTGAAAAGAAGGTGACGAGGAATTTTTTTTTCGCAAATGGGGAAGTAAGTGAAAAAGTTTGGGAACCTCAGGATTAGATGGTTCACATTTAAGCCTATTGTCAGGGCCCTTGCCCTTTGATATGAAGAAAGTCACTCCAAACGTCGACAAGGCAACAACATTCCTGGGCCCGTGACAAAAAGGATTGTCACAGCCCAAGTCGGGCAGTCGTTGTTTCGTTTCTAAAGACCGAGGGCCTCAAATCGACGTCCTCTCCATTCGCATTCGGATTGTTCCTAGTCTATTGAAAGTGTTTTTTTTCCTTCGATTTTCGAAAGTTTTGCTCGTGATGCCTTTGTTTTTCGATCACGTATGCCTTTTCCCACCAAGTGGGCGCTATTGTACATCTTTCCCGCTATTTTAAGCGGCCTCAGGGCCGAGTTGGCCTCTGAAAATAAAACCCCTTTTGATACTTCTACTCGACTTTGTCGTTCGCTCTTCACATGGTGGAGATGCGTGCTTTCCTCTAAAAAATACCAGCGTCTCGTCACACTACACCCTGAACCTTTCTACGCCGTTATTAGGATCGAACTTTCAGACTTCGTTCATTACTTTTCCAGTATTAAATCTACACGCTTGCGCCATTAGCGATCGTTTTCTTACCATGCTACCTTTAACATGAAGGTAGGTTTTTGATGGGTTTTTGGCTACATCTTATGCACTTCGTTCACGAACCGTCCCTGGCCCTTCGGTTTCTATGGCTTAACTTGATACAACTATTCAACCTTCACCTAGTCATTCATCCATCACCAGTATTTCGGATTCTTCAGAAGGTCGACATCAGCTGGCAGACATCGAAAAAATGATGCATAACCTTGACTCCTGGATTGCTACTCATCCAAATGATCCGGACAATATTGAACTCACACATTCTGCAAAACGATTATCCCACGACTGGTACCACAATATAAGAGAACATCCTTCTTGTGTTTCCACTGCTGCCTCGCCCCACGCGACCTGGTCTTCGCCTAGGGGCTCATCCTCTGCCGTTACCATCCTCAACATGGAAGGGGTTTCACCCCATACCTCGACCGCACCGGATTTCTCCTCCAACCCTATATCCGACTTCGTTCCTGAAGTCATTCACCTGCCTTTTCCAACAACTACCTCATTTCTCATTCCCACTCCTTTTACAACTTCCGATTCCACCGTCCACGTTTGGTCTTCCTCCCATTTTCCAATTCTTACGAATAGCATTTCACAGTCCTCATTGCCTTATACGTTACATCCAACATTTCAACCGAATCCCTCAATTTACACCTTCCCACCATTAATCCCACCGATTCAACTCCGACCCTTCCAACCAGCTACTGTCTACCCTCCCTCATCTACCCTTCCTCCCGTAACTGCCGCTGGGCTCACTCCTTGGGCCTATCCTAGCACCACTCTATGTGCTGTTCCCTGGTCACATCAATACACTCATCCTATTGACAACTTATTTTCTTCGATGGCTCCCCTGACGTTTCCATATTTTTGTCGACATTTGCGGGTGCAGCAGATGCACTAGGCTTCTCCGATGAAGAACGAAGTGTTCAATTGAAAACACACCTTAAAAGCTCAGCTTTCACATGGTTTCGAAACTTACCCGATCATATCCGTCTAGCACCTTGGTGGGTATTACGTGATGAACTCCAGCGTACCTTTGGTCACCCTTACTCTTCTACTCAACTTTGGTCCGATCTTCAATCCCGCATACAGCGACCAGATGAAAGCGTACACTCCTATTTGATCGATATTGAGGATATGTGCCGCAGAATCGACCCCTCTATGTCTGATACCATCAAACTTTCTGTCTACATAAAGGGTCTTCAATTCGCAGCCCGCTGGGCTCTATCCTCCAACCTTCCCACCTCTACTGCTGCCCTTTGGGCACGTATCCATGAAATGGAGGACTCCGTTAACATCTATCGAGGTTCCGAATTTGCCAAATTAGTCTCTTCCTCGTCGACGCCTTCAATCCCGTCTTCCCTTCTTCCCTCAATTTTTACCATCCCGCGTCCCCGCCGATCCCTGTCTGAGATCACATGTTTTGGTTGCGGTCTGAAAGGCCATTATCGCACTAAATGTACCACTAACCCCTCACTCTTTCGCCCAGCTATCGACCCACCAGAAATCCCTGCAGGTTCAACCCCGGTAGTACAACCGTCGGTGACCCCAGCCCATACAGACATCGCTTAATGCTCCACAGGCGGTCCAACCCAGTTGTTGGGTTCCGCTTTACGTCTCATTAACATTCGATTGCGTATCAACAATGTCCCTTGTTTAGCTCAGCTCGACACAGGATCCAAAGACACCTTTATCTCCCTGGATGTTTTCAAACATTTGCAACTTGACTTACTCCCTGTTCCTGACAATCGCAGCATGGTCAACGCTTCTGGTGGTTTGATCCTGTGTCATGGTATCTGCAATGCCCCTTTTTCAATTCTTAGTCGCTCCATCGCCTTCACCTGTCACGTCATAGACCTACCTGGTCAACTTATCCTCCTTGGTAAAGACTTTTACTTTCGTCAGGGTATGTGCCTTAATGGCCACAACAATTCCATATTTTGGGGTTTAGATCCTTCCATACGTTTTTCCATTTCATGGCAACCCAAAAAAGATATCCATGAGGGCAGGAACGAGCTACCCCTGATCTCCATATTATTCCACGACGAAACCAATTTTTTGGACGATTTGACCTCGCCTTCCCCAGTTTACAAACTTGCCTCTGCCCCCCTTTCACTGGCTTCACCTATTGCAATCCCTCCCTTCTCCAGGGTCAATGTCCGTTGCTGTATACCTCGCTCCCTTCCAGTGGGAAACCTTAACATCGTTACCCCTTCTCCATCCTAACCTTCTGACTTTCAACCTGGCTACAATTTATTTCTTGGTAATGGCTCAGCCTTCCAAACTATCGAACTCGCTAACTTCTCCACCTCTCCGATCACACTGCGTTAAGGCCGCATTGTTGCCTTTGCTTCTACTTGTGCAGCCGACTCGGACATTATTCCCGTTCAATCAGATGACCCTTCCTCCCATTCCGATACTAATCTCCCTCCGCAGGATACCTCTTTCCTTGATTCCCTTAACTTGTCTCCTCCTTTAGACGTAACTCAACGTGCACAATTGCGTGCCCTACTCCTCCGTTATCGCTCAGCTTTTGCCTAATCCTCGTTGGAGCTTTGCATGGAGGACTTGCCTCCTCATTCCATCGATACCCAGGGTCACCCTCTGTCTACATTCCTCCACGCCGCCTCTCACCTGCTATGCGTGCCATCTTTCGACAGGAACTAGCCGAGATGCTCGCTAACAACGTCATACAGCCTTCTCGAAGCCCAAACTCTAGCCCAATTGTTAGCGTCCGGAAAACAGACGGTACTTTCCGTTTCTGTATAATTTACCGTACAGGGTGGTTCGAAAGTCTCTGTACATCGAGGATATATAGTTAATTATATATTTTGTAAAGAGTATTTAGTAACTAAAGTTAAAATTTTGCAAAAACTTTAAATAAATAGCGTTTAGGAAAACATTAAAAAATGTCAACAATTTTCTGAATTAAATTTTATTTTGCTCATCCGGAACAATTTTCACATCTATGTGGAAATGCCGTCATAATGAAAACCAAATAATTTAAATTAGATGTTTATCAAAACGAATCAATGACCTTAACCTCTTTTAATTAATAAAAAATGAAATCTCTAAACAAATTATAATTTGACTTCCTGCGTTGACTTGAGTCATCCTTTTTTTTTCACAGACGTAAAATTCGATGAATTATTTGGGTTCATTTTATTTATAAATAAAAATGCGCGCAAAATGTTGTATTTTTTTCCCAGTATTTCAAAAGTAAAATAATTTTGAAGCATTTTTTTTTATTTCAGGCTCACTCATTAAGTCTCATTAAAAAATTATTTCTTAACCATATTGAGTATTTTTGCAGTAAAGCTTGTTCCTTTTCAATAAGAAAACAGCGTTTACTACACATGAGTGCAAAAAAAGCGACTCACCTGCAGGGGAATAGAGTAAAACTGTGTTTTTCTCAAAAACCAAATTTCCGATTTGAAATCAGAAAAATATAATTTGTAGACAATTTAATGTTCTTTAAAATGCGACTAATTTGCAATTTAATTTGCAATTAAATTATCTCAGATTTATGAGGCTTTGGAGTTTCAGGCTATTCTTTAAAGTTATTCAGCAGAAATAATTTTAACACTAGGCGAATTATAAAGAAGACGAAATTGTCTAAACATCACATTTTTCCGATTTCAAATCGGAAAATTGGTTTTTGAGCAAAACACTTTTTTTCGATTTCTGCAGGTGAGTCGCTTTTTTTGCACTCGAGTATATATATATATACGTGTATTTATAAAATATAAAATTATTAATTATTAATTATAAAATATAAAATTTTTTAAATTTTTTTTAAAAATACTGTAGTGTGAATATTTTAAAATATTCACACTACAGTATTTTTAAAAAAATTTTAAAAAATTTTGAAAAATCAAACTTTAAAATATTCACAATGTAGTTTACGGTTGTTAAGCCAACATTTGAAATATTATCAAATATATATATATAATTTTTCACTAATTTTATTGACAAAACTGGACTTACTTTCTGAGATTTCAGCCAAAAATATCCCGAAATTGGCGGTGTTATTCCAGCGCAAACGACTTTCTCAGTTCGTTTCTCGATACCCCTTTGAATTTTTCACGAAATCGAAATGTCCTACACAAGAATCCTTTCGCAATGTTTCCGGAAATCCATCGTTCGACCTATATATTGCCTCGGTTATGATTGTAATCATAATTATTACCCTGTATTATTTCTGCCAGTTTCCTCTTCGGTGTCGAATATTATTCATTTGGTTTTGAAAGGATTTATACACTTGAAACGCAATTATTTCACTGACCTTGTAGATTTTATGAAGTAATGTGATGCAGGAAGACGCGTCCTTCTTTCGTAATTACGCTTACTTCATAAAGAAATATTCAAATTTCATGTTGAAATTCGTTTGCACGAACGCGTGACGTTTGAATATAAGTTTTCATTTACTAGTGAAAATGAAAATAGAAAAAGATTCCTGTCCCATTTTCAACCCCCTTTCCCCCTTCAAAAGAGTTGGGGGGCACGAGTCGAACAAATGTTCAATTGAGGATTAAAATACAGGGCACCCCCAAACCTAGAAAAGTCAGGGATAAATGACTTATTTGAAAAACGTCAGGGAAATTTAACGTAGACATGTTGTTACGATCGAAAATGAATGTTTTTACGTAATTATAGCTCAGAGCCCATTTGCAAACTTTTTTAAATTTTTGATCAGTATAAATTTTCAAAATTTAAAACAGTTTTCGAAGACACCACGTTTTCCGAATAGCCTACAAATTTACAATAGTTTCCAAGTTTTCCTAGGACAAATGCGCAAAATTCTCAAAGTTCTCCGAGGACAAAATTATAAAATTTTCCACGTTTTCCAAGTACAGATTTGTAACATTTTTTAAGTTTTCCGAGGACAATGTGCAAAATTTGTCAGTTCTCCGAGTACAAATTTGCAAAATTTTCAACATTTCTTTAGTATAAATTTGAAAAACATTCTACATTTTCCGAATACAAAATTGTCAAGTTTTTCACATTTTTTCATTCAAATTTTTTTAAATTTCTTAATTTTCCGAGGCTAATAATATTTAACAGATTTTGAAAAATATTGTCCCATGTCGATTTTGCAAAATTGTGGATAACATAGGCCCGCGAGGAAAATTTGCGTTGAATTAATCCAAATTTAATGTTAAATGTTAATGTCAAATTTATGAAAATTTGTAGCAAGAGTTACAGAAGTTGTGGTAAATTTATTAAAATTTTTAGTAAAATTTATCATAGTTTGGAGTACAATGTATCAAAATTTGCGGTAAAATTTATTAAAATTTGTGGTATAATATTAAAAGTTTTGGTGAATTAATCCAAATTTAATAATATTATTAATCGATATCTAGTGGTAAGATCTATTAAAATTTGCAGTAAGAGTTATCAAAGTGTGATAGCTGCTTTCCTCGGTAAACAATTGCTATAAACGTCACTCGAAGCATTCCAAAATGCAGAAAAAATGACGAAAAAGTCCAAAAACTGATGCATGTTTTGCAAATTGACTCAAGTTTTCTGAGAGCAATTGTTGGCAGAATTTCATTGAAGAATCGTACTTTTTGACTGCGCTTAAGCTCAGTTTCTGTTGACAGTTATATTTTCTGTTTTTTTTGGAAATATTTGCAAAAACATTACCATGAAACGGTTATAACGAACCGGATATGCTTTAATTATTCCACTAAAGTACTTCTGCAAATAGCAACATATTTAATGGATAATGACTAATTTTCAGGTCTGAAAAACAATGACTGAAACATTCGAGACATCAGTCAATAACAGAACCATTCATTGATTCCTTCAGGGTCCCCCCCAGAAATTTCATTTTTAATTTCCCTGACTTTTCCATGTTTAAAAAAAATTTCCCGACCAATGACAATGTCAAAAATTGACATATTTTGCAAAATTTACTAATGACACTTTTGAAAATTAACATAGAAAATTTTTTAAAAAAATGTAACTTTTTTTGTTGAAAATTGGACAATTTTGTATTCAGAAAATGTAGAATGTTTTGCAAATTGTACTCGGAAAACGTGGAAAACTTTACAAGTATGTCCTTGGAAACGGTCGACTGAGCTAACCAGGTAGAAGCTTAGGTTTTGGATCGTGACAACATGACTACGTTGAATGTCCCTGACATTTTCAAGTTCACTGACTTTTCCAGATCTTGGGAACCCTGACTTAGAGATTATGGTAAAATAATTATCGGTCAGTCGGATGTCTAACTATATATATTCATATTTATACCCTAATTTTAGATTAATGTGAAAAATTGCTCGTGTTCAAATGGTCAGTTTAGAAAAGAACACGGCAACGTTGTTACGGACAAACACGAGTAAGAAATTTTCTGAAAATTTTCGCAAAATTTTCAAACAGAACGGAATTCGTGCATCGAATTAAGCAATTTTAGTTAATTTCATCGGCCTCGAGAACACTCCCGGATGCTTTCTTTAACGTTAGTGACATCTTAAGGCATTAGTACAGTGACAAACGAAGCGGTCAAGCGCTTGACCGATCAGAGCATGAGATTTCCGTTGGAAAATATGTTCTGCGGGTCCACGTAGTCCTTCACGGCTTTCAGCATCCCCATGCCGGGAACGGAAATGGACTGTGGTAGCCAACGCTTTCGGAGTTTGCCCACTGATGGAAATCGAGCAAAAAAATAATCAAAATTAAGCATTTTGTGTAAGCATTTGCTCTGAAAATTAAGCATTTCGTGAAGCATATGCTCTGAAAATTAAGCATTTTGTGAAGCAATTGCTCAGAAAAGCGTAGCATTTGTTCCTTAAACAGAGCATAGCCTCTAGAATGGGTCTGCTTTCGAGTGAACTTGGGTAAATTTTTTGTGCTAAACAAACAGCGTTTCGTTCAGCGACCCTTCAGCGAACATTTGCACATTTTTCAATATCTCGATCGAGTGAAAATGAGCATTTGCTCCAAAACCGGGGCATAATCTCTAGAATTTTAAATACATATTTCGGGATGGACAAAGTACTTTGTTAAACTGACGTCTTGGCCAAAAAAAATTCAAGAAATTCACAAATATGACGTATATTTGATGTGGAGCATTTGCTCCCGAAATCAGAGCATAATCTCTAAAATGGGCCTGTTTACGAGTGAACTTGGGTATTATTTTGGTTTTGCGTCCCTTCACGAGAGGGACGCACTATATATGTTCGCTTAAAAAAAACTGTACTAAAAGTTCTAGAGATTATGCTCTGGTTAAGCGGAGCATAACCTCTAAAATGAGCGTTCGATCAAACTTCAACTTTTCATACCGCCATGATGATGCGAAAGGCATCCTCCGTTCGCCAAAATTTCCTCTCTGGCCAAGCGCTGTTAAAACATAAATTCTCGATAAGTTACATGAAACTGGAGCTTAATAAAATTAAACTCGAGATTAAACCTGGATTAACAGCTACTCCTTTACCTCAATTTCATCGTAATCCTCCACCGGATTCTCTTGGTCGTTGAATTGGTACGCGAAGTAGAAATAGACGACGGCACCGGCGTCGTACATTTGAGTTACTCTGGGAGCCAAAATTTAAGACGTTGAAATTACGGCTGAGCTCCACAGATTTTAAAAGTTCAGAAAAAGTTTTGAAATTTTACCGGTACGAGACGAACGCGTGGACTATCCCTCGTTTGTGACACTCGTCCGTGATTCTGTCTTTGACGTTATTGCACAGCGGGAGAACTCTGCGAAAACATCAAAAACTTAAGCCGTGTGCTGAGATTGTCTTCGGTAAATTTTCTTAAATTTTTTCCTCCAAAAACGCACCTGTCCCAAGCGACCGACGTCTCGAAAGATTCTGCCATGACGTTGAGGTTCAGGGCCATATCCTAAATTAAGACAGCCCTGGTTGAAGGATCAGTATAATTTTTTATACTGATAATTGGGACATACTGATATCAGTAACATACTGACATCAGTAACATACTGATCTCAGTATGCCT